>SKCR01017749.1:0-148306 GCA_019454045.1 Zanthoxylum bungeanum
TCATTACGTCTGATTCCAAAAGATCGAACAGTATACCGTGCTGTTGAACATAAAACAAAAAATAATAATAATAAGTACAGAAGTAACAGAACTGGCTAAACAATAAGAAAATTAAACAAAATAAATCATTAATTGGTCAATCTACCAATTTTAGTTTGAAGAGTAATAATTAAATCACAACAAAGCCAAAACCAACAGACTCTCATCCCCCAAGTACAATACTCAAATCTCTGTAGGCATATTTAAAAAATAATAACAAAGAAACAAAAGTCAAAATCTGGGGTTTGATCGTCCTAGTAATACTGGATGTGTTGGAAACAAAAGAAGAGGATGGGATCTGAATTGTTTAATTAGCTCATGAGGCATCATATATCAGAAACTATAAAGTTACGAGCATGAATGCAGATTATACGAAAACTCTTAAGATGATATACTAACTAAATCATGTCAAGGAATGGTTACTATGAAAAAATAACACCGGATGAAGTACCCAATCAATCGAATAAACTAGATTCCGAATTTTTATCTTTTTTATTTAGTTTAGACCCCAAAATAGAGAAAATACAAAATAAGCCCCAAAAAAAACTAAAATCAGCACCAGTGAACTCAACAAGAACAAAACAAGACCATTACTAAAAACCACAATTTGTTTACTTCCAAAATCCACGAAACAATTAAAAAAAAAAACACAATGTACCATTGCGGTAAGCAGAAAATAGGCAACACCAATTCATAAAAAATCCCACCACCAAACACACTCAACCGAAGCAATCAGATATATGCATTGAACTCATACTATCACACTCTTAAGCACAATATAGGATCCAATCCCCCTAAAGCTTCTACCTTTATATCAAAAATCTTATTTTTACACTTTCCCAACAATTTTTGAGTTTTGACTACACTAATAAAATAAATTACCTTTGGAGAAAACAGGTGTCTGTCCACTGAGTTGCTCCAGCACCTGGCATTACAAATCAACATCAAAATTAATTAACACACACAAATAAAATGAACAACTTTAACAATTAATAAAATGAATAAATTTATTTAAAAAAAAAAAAAGAAGTTACAGGTTATTAATTGAAGACCTTAGCGGCTCTGGTGAGACGATCTCCACTTTCACCGACGGAGATGTTAAGGACAAGCTTCTGCACTTTGATTTCCCTCATAGGGTTCGAAAGTTTCTTCTCTGCAGCCTGTTGTTCCATTAAATTTTGATTTTTTATTAATCAAAAACCCCAGTAACAACATAAAGCATGAACGAACATACTGAAATTGAACAGGAAAAAAAATTGACAACTAAAATCTAGAGAAAGGTAAATACCATTTTGAGTATGCTGATGTTGAGTTGCAGCAGCTGCACACTGACGACGGAGAGAAATCAAACCCTAATATGTGTTTTGACTTTTGTGTTAAATATGAGTTATATTAGGGTTTTTGAGGGCTGCTGGTAAGTGTCGCAATCGGTCGGGCCGGTCTCGGGTTTCTGGAAAAGCTTGAGTTCGGGAAAGCTCTGCCCAAAATATTGTCGGGCCGATCCGGCACGGCCCATCTCGAGTTCAGGCTTAGGTTTGGGTTTTTTTGACTTGGTTTTTCTATAATTAAAATTATTAATAATTTAACTCTTTTATATCAAGTCAATAATATATTATCAATTCCGAAAAAACATCAATTTAAGAATAAAAAATTTAGGGATTAATAATTATTATTTTTTTATTGTTAAGCTTGGGCTTGAGTTTTTTTGTTATGTATAATTCTCGATTTCATTCAAATTACGATAATGCCCTCCTATGTTATAAGGGTTAATATCTATGGCGGTAAATAAATTGAGCCATTACTGAATAATTTGAGCGCTTCCGTATTTGATTTGATTTGAGATCGATTTGTTTAATATATGAGCAACTTGAAATTGAAAATAATAGTTTCATTATTTAATGAGACTGACTCATAAAAGCTCTATTCAGTTCGTTTTTTATTCGTGAATTACTATATATGTATATAAAATGTGTGTACAAACATTTGAATTTGTATGGAAAATATTTAAAATTTGATCAAGTAAATAAAAAATAAAAATTGATTTCTTTTTAAAATTATTAATGGAGTGAGCAGAATCGTTTAATAATCAAATCCGAACCAAACTCGAACCTAATATTTTTCTTAATTAGTAGATTTCAAATAAGACATCTAAAGTTTGATTTGAGATCGAGGTTTTAGTGAGCCGAACCAAGCACTGCTTAGCTCCACTATACCCCTAATGCCACTTCATAGTTCATAAATTAATAATTAATAATATAATTAAAATAATTAGTTTTGTCGAAAACATTTTTTTTGCTGAATTTTTAGATAGACACTTTATAATTTTCCTCATCATCTTGTACTTATTTATTATATAAATTAACAGTTTCTTCGTATACATACATACACAAAGTTGAAATTATTTTTTTTGAACTTTTTATCAAACAAATGGACTTCAAATGGTGAACAGTGAAAACACTTATTTGGTCAATTGGTTATTAATTTATAGAATTACAATTATATTTTTTATGAAATTCTTTTCAATGATGTTCTCATTTTGAGTCATCATGAACAGGCTCTCCTACTTTTTTTTTCTGGGGATGTAGTCGGGAAATAGATGGAGTGCTCTTAGTAAGATGTCTTTTTTCGCCTTTAATTTAAGGCCCATGATGTATCATAACAGATCGTATCTTGCCCAACAATTTAGGCCCAGAAAGTTTTTCTAGCCCATAAAGTCCCAAGGGCTGCCAGAAGAGTCAATTTAAGGGGTGAAAAATAATATTTTCTAGAATTGAAGGGTAAGTTTTAGTAAAAATTAATTATATATTTCTATATTTATGAAGAATTAATGTAAATAAATTACGACAATTTATATAATTGAATCATATCAGGATTAAACGAATATTCATTTGAGATTTGTTTATTAAATGAATCGAATATGAATCAATCATATTTTGATTCGATTCATTTATGATTTGATAAAAATTTGATTCGTCAATTTATTTTACCACTCATAACCTTTAACGGTCCCAAATTGTGAGATACAATATCCTGAAATATTATAGTTAGACCCTAATTAATAATGCACATATATACAAGTCAAGGCCACCTTTTTCATTGCACTATAGCTAGCCATACGATATAAATTTACATTCGATTTTTAAAAGCTAATGATAAGATTCTTATCCTATGAATAGCAATATTGTGTGAGATAGAACATAAAAAAGCGAATGTAAATATCATGTTGCTTTAATAATATTGGATGCCATCTAAATGATCGGCAGGGAGAAAGCAAGCATCCAAGTTTCTCAAGCAAGAATTTTTCAGAAAACTTTTTTTCCCACTATTATTGGGACCTCATGCCAAACGAATCCATTCTTGACGGTCTTCATTCTTGAAAGCAAGTATGATAGATACTTGGATAGCATATAATTTTGGGAGATATACACTTTTTTACTTATAATTTTTATATAGACCCACTAACAAGATAATTTTAAATTCTAGCCTCTTAAGAAACATAGCTTATTATTTAATGGAGATCATTATATATTGTTGACGGGCGATTTTCGTCTCAGAGGCAATGTTGGGATAATGCTCCCGGGATAATCCTCCTTCAACTGTGAATTTGTTTGGTTATTGGATGACCAAAAGCAAATTTTGGCAAAAAACAAGAAACACACAAGAAATCGAAAAGAAAATGATTTAACGTGGTTCGGTGGAGCTTGTCCAACCTACGTCCACGGTCACAAAGCAGGGTGGGGGTTCTTTTATTACTAAACCGAGCTCGACCGACCTGTTTTAGTGAAGGTCTAAAGAAACCGAGCAGGTTGTGCTATTTCTTACAAGTAGTTCTCAAATGGAAAATTTCGTAACCCTTACAAATGTGATCAAACTTCCCTTATATACTACTCAATACATGGCACTGTTCCCGTATCTTTGTGACGTCAGCCTCGCAGATTTGCAGATTTGCAACGATTTGACAGGTTCTCTTCCCCATTCTGCCGTCGCCGAAAGTAAAACCTACCCTACGAATCCCTGTCACATCACGCCGTAAAAGTGCACTGTCTGACCCTTTTCATTAATGATGATAGCCTGTTGAATTTCGAATGTGAGAGTTTTTGGAGGGAAAATCTAGTTGTTCCCATCACGCGTCGGTCTTCGAGAGGTCGGTCAGATAACGAACTGATCCGCCCCTGCCATTTACGACCTGATTCACAATATTTGAGCTATCGATCCTGGGAGTGAGTAGAAATGAACCGAGATACCGGGCTATTGTGGTCGGTCTCGACTCACTTGTTGCCGGTCTTGAAGAACTGAATCATGCTATGTCCTCTGGATGAGTGGAACTTCCCTCACTTGTTGCCGATCTGTTCAGAAACCTTAGCCGCAGAAATCCCCATCAACATCTGTCCCCTAGTTCTCGGTTCCAACGAGCGTACGAGTTGGTGCCGGGAACTACATAAATCAGAAATGTGTTGATCGATTGCCAGGTGGTTGATCCTCGGAATTGTACAGAGAACTGCCATGGTGTCAACTTTGGCCATCCTCAATGCCTTCTCATGGTCTGTCCTCAAGCTAGTGTTAGGCACTCGGTGGGACGTAACCCGACCCCGAGGAGAAGGAACAAAGCATTCGGGGGAACCAGTCCAGCCCTAATCTGATGGAATAATACAGTCTCAACGGAACGAATCCAGCCCCGATCTGGTGGAATAATACAGACTCGGCGGAATGAATCCAGCCCCGAGCTGGTGGAATATAACAGACTCGGCGGAACGAATCCAGCCCCGAGCTGGTGGAATATAACAGACTCGGCGGAACGAATCCAGCCCCGAGCTGGTGGAATATAACAGACTCGGCGGAACGAATCCAGCCCCGAGCTGGTGGAATATAACAGACTCGGCGGAACGAATCCATCCCCGAGCTGATGGAATAATACAGACTCGGCGGAACGAATCCAACCCTGAACTGGTGGAATAATACAGACTCGGCGGAACGAATCCAGTCCCTCACTGGTGGAACCTTTGAGACTTACACGAAGGAAGATTTTCAACCTCTGAGGCTCTGCGGATCCTGGTGCGGGCGTCATATTACCAAACCAGCGAAAAACAAAAATTGGAGTAAGGTAAAATTAGCAAAAAGTGGAAGTGACTTAGCACATACCCCATGGAAAAAATCAAGAAGTAAAAACAACAATTCGGGTGTCCCGAGGCAGCGTCCTGCCCGAGGCCTCCCAAACACAATTCTGAACCTTACAATTCACTGTCCCGGCTAACCAGGCTATGGAAACGCCGATCCGGGGTGGTCAGGCAAATCCCTACGGGGGAGGAAGACACCCCGTGTGTGCCCTCCTTGGGTGGTACTCAATGGGCCTCACCAGCAGACTCACAGGGGAAGAAATCTCTCTGGGTCTGGTTTACCCCGAGACTCCTGTAATCAAGAGGACCATTCGGCCATACCCAAGCCAGGTGGTCTGATGGTACTCAACGGGACTCACTAGCCAACTCGCAGGGGAAGAAACCTCATTTGGTCTGGTTTACCCGAGACTCATGTAATCAAGGGGACCATTCGGCCATACCCAAGCCAGGTGGTCTGATGGTACTCAATGGGACTCACCAGCCAACTCGCAGGGGAAGAAACCTCCATGGGTTCGGTTTACCCGGGAGCATGATGGTCATGGAGGCAATTAATCCATCCTCATGCCATACTCTCCGATAATCTTCAACGGGATTCACCAGCCGACCTGCAGGGGAAGAAACGTCCATGGGTCCGGTTTACCCGAGCTAATCCTCCAAAATACGAGCCAGGGGGTAGTAACGCTCCGGCCTCGGGGGTTTGATAATGACACCCGAGAGTGGCGTGCCGCGAGGGGTTTGCGCGTTTCCTGCATGTGCTCCATCCCTTGATGCGGTCGGGATCCTCAAAAGTGAAAGGAACCAGGTCGGAACACTTCCACCCGGGGGTTTGATAATGACACCCGGGAATGGCTTGCCACGGGCTTGGTGCCCTTCCCAGTTACCGATCACCCATTCGCATCGAGCATGTCCCAAAAATATTGATCATGATTTTCGCATTTAATTTAAACAAAAAGTAAAGTGGACAGGCTTTTTAATTCAGAAGGAGAAAAACATGTTCATATTCATGGGACCTACTGCCCTTCTTACAACTCTTGGCGGGTCATTTCAAGAGAGGCTTTAGAAAAAGTCTTCCGGTCCTGGCTAGTTTGCCTAATTACTTGTAATTTCAAAGAAAAGGGCTATTGGAAGTACCTTATCAGCATTTCAGCATTCCAAGGCTTCTTAATCCGGGTACCGTCCAATTGTTCCAAAAGATAGGCACTTGGTCTTACTATCTCCAATATTCTATATGGCCCTTCCCATTTGGGGCCCAACGAACCTTCATCGGGCCTACGAGTATTCAACGTAACCCTCCTTAAAACCAAATCTCCGGGAAGGAAGGATCGAATCTGAACCCTTTTATTGTAGAAACGGGCCATTCTCTGTTGACATACGGCCGCTTTCATAGTCGACTTTTCCCATTTTTCTTCGGCCAGATCAAGATGATTTCTGATAAGTTCTTCATTTTGTTTTGCCTCAAAATGTCGGACCCGGTGGGTGATCATCCCTATCTCTGCTGGGATAATCGCCTCACACCCGTAAGCCAAAGAAAACAAGGTCTCTCATGTGGAATCCTTATAGGTTATCCGGTGTGCCCACAATACTTCTGGTAATTCTTCGACCTACAGACCTTTACATGATCCGAGTCGGGCCTTCAAATTTGCTTTGATCGTCATGTTGGTAGCCTCGACCTGCCCGTTGGACTTGGGATGAGCAGGTGAAGTGAATCTTAAGGCGATTTGAAGGCGTCACAGAGTTTCCTGAAACCCCTACTGTCAAACTGTTTCCCATTGTCGGTAATGATGGCCCGGGGAATTCCGAACCGACAGATGATATTTTTTTTTACAAAATCTGTTGCCATCTTTTCCGTGATTGCGGATAGAGGTTCAGCCTCTACCCACTTAGTAAAATAATCAATGGCAACAATGGCATACTTGGCTTGTCCCCGTCCTGCAGGCATTGGCCCGATGATATCCAGCCCCCACTGAGCGAACGACCATGGGCTAACTAGTGAAGTCAACTGCTCTGCCGGCTGGTGATGAATGTCTGCATTCTTCTGGCACCCCTCACACTTTCTTGCCACATTCATTCCGTCCTGATGCATGGTCGGGCAATAGAATCCCTGTCTCAAAGCCTTATGTGTAATAGATTGCCCCCATCGTGACTTCCACAAATACCCCCGTGGATCTCTCTGAGCACATAGTCAGCCTCTTCTTCCGCGAGGCATCTCAAAAGCGGCACAATATATCCCTTCCGATATAATATCCCTTCAATTAGACAAAATTTTGAGCTTCTGTATCTCAACTTTCTCGCTTCCTTTCGATCTTCGGGCATCTCCCCCATCTCCAAATACTTCTTGATCGGGCCCATCCAAGAGGCATAATCTCTTATTTCTACTTCCATTACCTCTAGATTTCCAACGCTCATTTCTTATAGACAAATCAAGGGGATGGTTTGGGGCTTCTCTGACTTGATAGAAGATGCCAGCCGAGCCAACGAGTCTGCCTGATGGTTATTTTTCCAGACCGATCTGTTCAAATTGTACACTACCCATTTTTCCGGCCAGCTTCTTAACCTTGGCCATATACGCCGCCATTTTAGGCTCTATAGCCTGAAATTTGCCCCTCAGCTGCTGGATGGCCAGCTGTGAGTCGCTCTTCACAATCACATCTCGGACGCCCATCGCCTTGCACAACCTCAATCCGACCAAGATGGCTTCATATTATGCCTCATTATTGGTGGCCTCAAAAGCAAATCTCAAGGCGTAGACCACCTATTCTTCATCACTAATCCGTAGCACGACCCCGGCCCCAGAACCTTACGAACTAACAGATCTGTCCACAGACAACTCCCACTTGGTCTCTAAAACTTCTAGAATCTAGGGCCTAGTGAACTCGGCCACAAAGTCTGCTAGGGCCCGCCCTTTTACCGATGCCCTTGGCAAATAAGATATGTCGTACTCACTCAACTCCACCGACCATTTTACTAACCGACCTGAGATCTCCGGTTTATGCAGGATCTGCCTCAAAGGGTTGTCGGTATAGACTCCGATAGGATGAGCTTGAAAGTATGGCCTCAGCTTCCTAGCAGTCGTAACTAATAATAATGCCACTAGTTCATTAGCCGGATATCTCGTCTCCGCATCCAACAGTGCTTTGCTGACGTAGTATACCGGCCTTTAGATCTTATCGGCCTCATGTACCAATACCGAACTCACATCATACTTAGATACATCTAAATACAGAAACAAAGTCTCACCATGGATCAGTTTGGCCAAAAGTGGAGGTTAGGCTAAGTATTGTTTGAGCTGCGTGAATGGTTCCTCGCACTCTTCCGTCCATGTGACGTCTTTTTTAATTTTCTTGATCAATTTGAAAAATGGATGGCACTTGTTGGTTGCACGGGATATGAACCGGTTTAGTGCATCTACCCAACCTGTTAAGCTTTGCACTTCTTTGACTGTCCTGAGAGATTTCAAATCCAGAAGTGCTTGGATCTTCTGTGGGTTAGCCTCTATTCCCCGTGCACTGACCATATACGCCAGAAACTTCCCCGAGGCCACTCCAAATGTACATTTCTCCGGATTCAGCCTCATGTCAAGGTTTCCACGAGGTCAACCAAATGACCCTCCGGTTTCATGGTCATTGTTATCATGTCATCAACATATACCTGCATGGTTCTAACGATGAGAGGCTTAAAGACCTTGTTCACCAACCTTTGAAATGTTGCCCCTGCATTCTTTAAGCCGAAAGACATCACCCTATAACAGTACAGCCCCCGATCTGTGATGAATGCATCTTTCTCCTCGTCCCCGGGATGCATTTTTACCTGGTTATAACCCGAAAATGCGTCCATGAAACTGAGCAGTCCGTGGCAGGCAGTTGAATCCACCAGCTGATCTACTTTCGGGAGTGAGAAACTATCTTTCGGGTAGACTCTATTAAGGTCGGAGAAGTCCACACACATCCTCCATTTCCCGCTAGGCTTCTTCACTAGAACCATATTGGAGACCCACTCCGAGTACTTTACCTCTCGGATGAAACCTGCTTTTAGCAATCCCTCCACCTCGACCGCTATCGCCTCACAGTGCTCTTGGTTGAATATTGTTTTTTTTGTTTGACTGGCTTGTGACTCGGATCCACCGCTAAGTGATGGTCGATGAACTTAGGGTCTATCCCGGGCATGTCGCTGTGCCCCCAAGCAAAGATGCCCGCATACTGCTTCAAAATTTTTAGGAGATCCTTCTTCAGGTCTTCCTCCAGACCCGCTCCTACTTTGATGATCTTCCCCAGACCAGAGAGTTCCACTGACTCCAACTCTTCGGCTGCCCCCAAACGGGAAAACTGTTTGAATCACACATGTAGGCATTCATCTGATTCCTCATCCTCCTCCTCTGCCTCCCTCATTCTATTCTTCCGTCTATCCTTCTCAACACAAAGAGTTTCTTTTGAAACAGTTGCAAAGCAACTCCAGGCAACTTTCTGGCTTCCACACACAATCCTGATTCTAGCCCGGGTGGGAAACTTCAGCTTTAAGTAATAACACAACATGGCGGTTTTAGTCTTCACTATAAAGGGCCGGCCCACTATGACCTAGTAACTGCTCATGCAGTCCACCACTGTAAAGTCTATCATGATTGTTCGGGTGTGTGGGGAAGTTCTGACTGTCATGGCCAGCTGTATCCTGCCCAGAGGGACGAATATTGCTCCCCAAACCCGTACAAGGGAGTCCCATCCTGAGTCACTATCGCATACTCTATCTCCAATCCGTCCAAGGCTTCCTTGGAGATTATGTCGACCGCACTCCCTGTATCCACCAAGATCCTGTCTACTTCAGTTCCCCCTATCGCTGCTTTAATTATCAATGCATCATCATATGAAAAATTTACCCCATGTGCATCCTCGTCGGTGAACATTATAGGGACCGACCGTTCTCTTTGCATGCTCTGGGTCTGCCCCACCGACATTACCTCTCGGATCCTGTAGTAATTCTTTCTCGAGCGATTTGAGTTTTCGGCTAGTGTTCTTCCGCCGGCGATGGTATACGTCTGTCTATGCCCTTGCCGCTCTCGGGCTGCCATGGCCCCATGGTTAATGTACTTATTTAGATAGTAGTTTTGTGCAAGATTTTCCATCTGCTCTCGCAGATCCTTACAACCTTCTGCCGAATGCCCCATCATATTATGGTGTACATAATAATATTTCTCATTCTTCTTCTCTACCGGATACTTTCTCAGATCAGGCTCTATTAAGAGGCCCCTACTTTGAATTTCTTTTGCGATCTGAGCCATCAGTTTATTCAAGGGCGTGTACCCTACTCCTTCGGTCACATGGTTTACTTGTACTTGAGTTCTCCTCTCTTGTGGCAGATTGATGGGAGGCACCGACTTGAACTCCCTCTGTCTGGGAGGAGGATTCCTCAACTCTCTGTCCGGCCTCCACGACATCTCCGAATTCTGCACTCTTTCCTTCTGTACCCCTCATTTTCGGGCGGCATTCTCCCATTCCTCCATCAAAATGAATTTTCTCGCCAACTCCAGAGCTGTGGCATAGTCTGTTACGTCATAGACCCTTAAGTGAGTCCACAATCTTTCAACCTTTAGGGACCCTTTAAGACTTTCCAAAGTCTCCGTTGACTCATAGGCCCCGGCCTCGAGCACCAAATTGTGGTACCTTTCAATAAAATTCTTCAGAGGCTCATCATCCCTCTGCTTCATCAACCTCAACTCGCCTACTGTCTTTTTCTGAACACACGGTCCTCTGAAATGCCGAATGAATGACTTCCTGAGCTGTGAGAAACTACTGATGCTCCCTAGAGTCAAAATTATGAACCACAGAATTGCGGGTCCTCCCAGGGTCAAAGGGAACACCTTGCAGATGGCTTCTCCCACCATTCCCTACACTTCTATTAGCAGGAAAAAACTCTCCATGTGAGACTTAGGATCATTGTGACCCTTGTATACATTTATAGACGACATTGTGAACCACCTAGGAAATTTTGAAAACAAGATTTCTTCTGTAAATGGAGAGACCATCTCTCCGTCCTGACCATCCCCTTTACCCACCTTTGGATTTTCCTCTCACTTTTTCATTTCTTTTCTAAACACACAGGCTTTCATATGGTTATCAGTATCATCACATTACCTCCCCCGAACATCTTTACGTCTGCTGCGCAGATCACGACGTGCACCATGGCTAGACACCTCTCGCTCCCCTCTCCCATATCTCCTACATTCTCCATTTTTAGAGCGTGGGCTATTACTTGATGACTCCAGCGTTTTGTTGGGGTTGGTGATCAGAGCGCCAATCCAGACCGTATTTATGTCTGATTCATGAATATGAACAATCACTTTTTCCATAATATTACTTATTTATGGTTGCACCTCTTGTTTTTATATACGTATTCGATCTGATTACGATTAGATTGAAACTAAATGTTATTTAGTGATATGTATATATTAGACAAAGGCCCGATAATATATAATGCAGTACACAATTACAAAGCTAGTTTGTAATTGACATTGGGAAGTGTCACTGTTAAATATATATTATCAAATATAGTTCATGATCAAGATTCACTAACACGGGTCGGTTAGTCAAATCCGTTGAGAGTAGTACATGTCGTATATCGAGACTTGGTTCGATGGTTTATCCCAATGAACCATGAGTCTAGGGAGACTCGTATAGACGTGTAGGTGTTTATAATAGATAAACACTGAACGACTCACCAGAGATTCTTAATGGATGGTACACCAATGTCAATAAGAATCTTCTCGGGTTGAGTAGCATAGTGGTCCTTCGACTTGAGATACCACTGTGGATGTATGAGACCTCCTCCACACTTAGATGGCAGTCACGTCACCGATCTATTTAGATCAGACCTCCGCCTGTTTGTTGGGTGTGGACCGATCCTCAGGATATCCTGTGTGTATCAAGATAGGATCCGTCAGTTCTGTGTACAGAGCATAGGTAGTCCATATATGATTAGCAGTCTGTTAAATCTGTGGCCACAGTAAACTTCGAAAGTAAGTTCCGAATGTTATTTAGAGATTGCTAATAGAAACGTCGACGGGATAATACCTATAGAGATTTGACGTTTACATCTATATCTCTGGGATTATCCGGATACTTGTGACGGAGGGATTATACGTATACAATGACCTCGACCTGTATGATTCAGCTAGTTTATTTGTGGTCGTCATAATTTACGAGTGGGTAAATTATGGACACGAAATTGGATTTTGTGACGGATATACCTGAATCTAGAGAGTCTCACTAATGAAATATACTCGTAGAGCACTTGGACAACTTTTATGAATAATGGTGATTATTTATAAATCGTTTAAACGTTAAACGAAAGATGCATGCAAACGGGCCGAACCGTCATTTCCAAATTAATGTGTATTTGTATTTAATATATGATATTATTAAATATACATTAATAAATTGTCAAATAAAGGTATTTGACATATATCATTAATATATGTATTTGAGATATTTAAAGTAAATATAATACATATATTTGAGATATTTGTATTTAATTATTTAATTGTTAAATGATTAATATAATTAAAATATAAATATCTCACCAAATGATAAAGTTAGGAAATGATTATAAGTGTAAATTGTTGACTTTATGCTTAAAGAAAAGGTTGTCAAACTGGTTTTGACTTCTTAAGATATTTGTTTTAAATTGTTTAAAATTGAAATATCAATTTCCTTTTCTTTTAACTAAATTCGGCCAACACCCTAATTTAAATATAAGTGTTATATTTTTGAGTTGCTTTTGTTGACTTATGAATTTTCATTAAATGTGTAATGATAAAATTTGCAAGTTGATTAAAGTAACTTTAAATGAAACAAAAAATATCTAGATATTTTATATACACCCTAAATTTCGGCCAAGGCAATTTTTGGAGGGTATATATTGTTTTGTTTCACTTTTAGGTTTTTAGGAGTTCATAATTTACCAAATAAACATAATAGAGTTGAGAGAAAAAGGCTTGGAGGCTAAAGAAGAAAGCTTGGAAAGTCATATTTTTGTAAGTTTTTCTTTAAAGTTTTCAACATAGAAAATGTTTCTAACATCCTTAGCTTCATCTTGTGTTTCTTTGATGTTGTCTCTTCACTTATAGTTTATGTTTTAATTGGTTATGAACTTGGAAGAAAGATGTATGCATGTTTAGTTTCAAAGTGAGCTTGAAATGGTTTCATAAGCTCTCTTTTGATTTTTAGAAAATCAAAGTTGCCATTCTAGAGTTAGTTAGCCACTCATTGGTGACCTAGAATTGTTCTAGAGTTGTTTCAAAGTGGTGAGGCTTGATTGGTGAAGTATTGAATGGATTAAACTGTTTGATTTTGTAAATTTGGTGAAATTGGACAATTTGATGAAATTAAAAAATTAGGGTTCTTAACCCACTCCAAATTTGGGGCTTTTCATATATGTGATGTATTATGGTATGAATATGATGCATGTAAAATTTTAGGTTAATTGGATTTGATCTTGGCATGTTTTGAACAAAATGGACCAAATTGTAATTAATTGGAAATTTTGGGGTGCTCACGGCAATTGCTCAAAAATTGGGGATTTGTGTGAAATATGATTTTGATGCATTAGATGTGTTGAAAAATATTTTAGAAATGATTTAGAATCATCCAAAAATGTATGTGACAACTTTTGGACTTAAAATGATTAATTAACAAAGTTTTGGGGCAATTCGGTAATTACCAAGAAATTTGTGTAATTTTTCAGAATTTGATAATTGGATAATTAAATAAATAATTTTATTTAATTGATCCGAGAAAAATTTTGAAATCGGAAAATTTTGATTTTTCACTATTCCGCTGCGTTACCGATATTCCGCTATAAAACCCCCAACAAAATTGTATCAGAGCGAGTCTGATTCTGGAAACCCCGATATGATTAGCCCTTTAAAATCTAATGTTTGTTCTTTTCTTTACTTGATACATGCATTCTTTCATTTAATTTGATTAAATTTAAAGTGTATGACACTTTATGGAATATCCCCGCTTAATAAGGTTTTAAAGTAACTAGTATTTGGAATACTTGTTTCTTGGTCCGTCTCGTCAATAAGGGTTTATGAATATTTTTCCGTGACTACATCCGAGACCGTGCCTCTACTGTGAGGGTGTAGCCGATAGAGATTTATTTATGCCGGATGTATATTAGATACTAGATAAATTCAAGCGAAAGCGGAATCCTGAACTTGCCCTAACTGTCAGGGTTACACAAGTAACTTGAGTTTATCATTGACGAGTTTAACCTTGGTACGTCTCCTTGTGGGCCTGCCTTAACAGCGAAAACGAGAAACGACCAGGACCGGAAACCCAGGAGTCTCTAGTGAGTGATTGACAATGAGTTGTCTACCTGTGAATATACGTAGGCGAGACCGTGCCTCTGCTGTGAGTCGAAATATATTCATGGGGTCCACTTCCCATTATGGAATTCGATTTAATTATTGAATTCTCATTTTTCCGTTGGGGATTACAGTATTACGTAAAATAGTGGGAAGCACTGTTAAGTTTAAAAATTCCTTAACTTAGGCAGTGTGTATTATTATGGAAATTGCCGCATGTTTGTTTTCCTTAATCTATATTAGATAGAATTAAACTTTTAATTTACTGCACACATATTTTGATATGTTATCTGACTTGACTCTTGGTTGCAGTTATTCTAGAATAGGTTCTAGATACTATTAGACTAGGATATTATTAGATTGGTCTAAACCATCGGGAACTGTTGTTCCGATTTTCTTCAAAAATTAAGATGGTTAATGACTTAGTTTCTAAGTCATGATAGATAATCTAGATAAATATCCCTTTTAGGATATAATACTTTAGAGAGAATAGTTTCTTATGCAGTAAGAATTGACTTGAATTAGTTCATGTCTCGAGATTCTTGACTGGCATTAAGAAAGCCCCATTAGGTATTTGTTTATCTAGTAATGACATTTCTTAGCTTTAATTACCTTTAGAGGCAATGTGTCTGACACAATTTGCTAATCAATTATTTGCAATTGTTGTGAATAGTTGAATGCAAATAGTAAAGCTAAAGAAAGGAGATGCGTATAGTTGTGTGTAGAAAATATCGATTTTCACAATACTACAACTATAGGTATTGGATACCAGATCTCCCGTCTAGTTATTTAAAATATTAGTTAACGATTGTTTTGATATTTGATATCGGAACTTGCGACTATTGGATAGTTACTTGTTCTTTATAAATAATTGTTATATATATTTTAAATATAACAAGTAGTGTCATTGACGTAGAGATAAACATTAAGAAAAAATTATTCGGTAAAGTAAATAATTTAGAACGGTGCTTTATAAGATTTTATCACTTGAGCATTGGATGCTTATTCCGTATGGTAAATGATGGTTTGATATGAGATCACACCACATATCCTTATCCATTTAATGAATATTTTATTCAAGAAGGTGATTAAAATCTCGTTTAACCAATGATTTGTCATTGGACCACCAAATTTATTTAACTGATACATTGGATGTATGTAGTTTAATAAATTGTAATTGCTTAAGATAGTTTTCTTTACTTCGTAACTTAGTTTATGAATTGTCATAACTTAGTTACGTGTTTCTGAAAGAACACATATTGAACGACTTGAAATGATCAAGAACTTTCAATCTGTTCTGATGAAACGTAGATTGAACATTTTTGACTTGTTCATATATATTCAATCTAAAGTTTTTAGAGAACTCTATCCTCAAAATTCATTACATGTCTTTAAACTGTTCAAAGATTTTTGATACGATCAAACGTATGAATTTAAAATAATTAGTTCTAAGGTTATTCAATGAATATGATTCTTATTCAATATAATTCTTCCACGATTCCATCTTAATGGAATTGGTCAGTGGGAGTAATTGAATCTTATATGATTTGATTCGTTTGATATTGAATGTTACCGAATTAGTTTCAATACTCTTGGGGGTTATGCTCCAGTAACACTAATCCATCTCTTTAATTAATGTTCCATTATTTTCTACAGTTGCATATATGATATATATAGGTAGAAAATTCGAATCTTGAAAAGTTTAAGATTTGAATATTTATTTTATTATCTCAAAAATTCTTGAGATAATAAGAACGAGTTTCTAATTCATGGAGAATACAGTCTGCAACCATTCGAGTCATATTAGTTTTGAGACTAATTATGACGTTAGATAGTCTACGTCATAAAGAGTCACAAAAGATGCAGTGGGAGTGTCACGCATGATTCTACTGTTACAGTGGAATTAGATGCAACTTATGAAGTATTGACTTATGAAGTTGCATAGTGACCTTATAAATTAGAAGTTTTATATTGGTGTTGTGCTTGCGGTTGTCCGCATAGTATTTTGGATTTGATCCCTGAATACTTGGACAACTCAGTAGCTGTAGCACAATACTGATGTAGTGTCTGATTCATATTAATATATAATTTAGATTCTACAAAATATGAAAGATACTGGCTATGAGAAACGATTGGGTTTGTTTGACAAACTTATTATGTTATAGCAGACTTACTTCTTGTTGCCTACGTCTTAAGTACTAGGTGAGCTTTTGAGGGCTATGTGTATACGATACACATTGAGATGTATATATGATACCATGGATTGGCACAAGAGCAAGTGGGAGAAATTGTTGGGGTTGGTGCTCAGAGCGCCAATCCGGACCGTATTTATGTCTGATTCATGAATATGAACAATCACTTTTTCCATAATATTACTTATTTATGGTTGCACCTCTTGTTTTTATATATGTATTCGATCTGATTACGATTAGATTGGAACTAGATGTTGTTTAGTGATATGTATATATTAGACAAAGGCCCGATAATATATAATGCAGTACACAGTTACAAAGCTAGTTTGTAATTGACATTGGGAAGTGTCACTGTTAAATGTATATTATCAAATATAGTTCCTGGTCAAGATTCACTAACACGGGTCGGTTAGTCAAATCCGTTGAGAGCAGTACATGTCGTATATCGAGACTTGGTCCGATGGTTTATCCCAATGAACCATGAGTCTAGGGAGACTCGTATAGACGTGTAGGTGTTTATAATAGATAAACACTGAACGAATCACCAAAGATTCTTAATGGATGGTACACCAACGTCAATAAGAATCTTCTCGGGTTGAGTAGCATAGTGGTCTTTCGACTTGAGACCACTGTGGATGTATGAGACATCCTCCACACTTATATGGCAGTCACGTCACCGATATATTTAGATCAGACCTCCACCTGTTCGTTGGGTGTGGACCGATCCTCAGGATATCCTGTGTGTATCAAGATAGGATCCGTCAGTTCTGTGTACAGAGCATATGTAGTCCTTATATGATTAGCAATCTGTTAAATCTGTGGCCACAGTAAACTTCGGAAGTAAGTTCCGAATGTTATTTAGAGATTGCTAATAGAAACGTCGACGGGATAATACCTAAAGAGATTTGACGTTTACATCTATATCTCTGGGATTATCCGGATACCTGTGACGTAGGGATTATACGTATGCAATGACCTCGACCTGTATGATTCAGCTAGTTTATCCGTAGTCGTCATAATTTACGAGTGGGTAAATTATGGACACGAAATTGGATTTTGTGACGGATATACCTGAATCTAGAGAGTCTCACTAATGAAATATACTCGTAGAGCACTAGGGCAACTTTTATGAATAATGGTGATTATTTATAAATCGTTTAAACGTTAAACGAAAGATGCATGCAAACGGGCCGAACCGTCATTTCCTAATTAATGTGTATTTGTATTTAATATATGATATTATTAAATATACATTAATAAATTATAAAATAAAGGTATTTGACATATATCATTAATATATGTATTTGAGATATTTAAAGTAAATATAATACATATATTTGAGATATTTGTATTTAATTATTAAATGATTAATATAATTAAAATATAAATATCTCACCAAATGATAAAGTTAGGAATGATTATAAGTGTAAATTGTTGACTTTATACTTAATGAAAAGGTTGTCACAATGGTTTTGACTTCTTAAGATATTTGTTTTAAATTGTTTAAAATTGAAATATCAATTTCCTTTTCTTTTAACTAAATTCGGCCAACACCCTAATTTAAATATAAGTGTTATATTTTTGAGTTGCTTTTGTTGACTTATGAATTTTCATTAAATGTGTAATGATAAAATTTTCAAGTTGATTAAAGTAACTTTAATTGAAACAAAAAATATCTAGATATTTTATATACACCCTAAATTTCGGACAAGGCAATTTTTGGAGGGTACATATTGTTTTGTTTCACTTTTAGGGTTTTAGGAGTTCATAATTTACCAAATAAACATAATAGAGTTGAGAGAAAGAGGCTTGGAGGCTAAAGAAGAAAGCTTGGAAAAATCATATTTTTGTAATTTTTTCTTTAAAGCTTTCAACATAGAAAATGTTTCTAACATCCTTAGCTTCATCTTTTGTTGCTTTGATGTTGTCTCTTCACTTATAGTTTATGTTTTAATTGGTTATGAACTTGGAAGAAAGATGTATGCATGTTTAGTTTCAAAGTGAGCTTGAAATGGTTTCATAAGCTCTCTTTTGATTTTTAGAAAATCAAAGTTGCATTCTAGAGTTAGTAAGCCACTCATTGGTGACCTAGAATTTTTCTAGATTTGTTTCAAAGTGGTGAGGCTTGATTGGTGAAGTATTGAATGGATTAAAGTGTTGGATTTTGTAAATTTGGTGAAATTGGACAATTTGATGAAATTGAAAAATTAGGGTTCTTAACCCACTCCAAATTTGGGGATTTTCATATATGTGATGTATTATGGTATGAATATGATGCATGTAAAATTTTAGGTTAATTGGATTTGATCTTGGCATGTTTTGAACAAAAGGGACCAAATTGTAATTAATTGGAAATTTTGGGGTGCTCACGGCAATTGCTCAAAAATTGGGGATTTATGTGAAATCTGATTTTGATGCATTAGATGTGTTGAAAAATATTTTAGAAATGATTTAGAATCATCCAAAATTATATTTGACAACTTTTGGACTAAAATGATCAATTAATAAAGTTTTGGGGCATTTCGGTAATTACTAAGAAATTGGATCTCTTGTGTAATTTTTCAGAATTTGATAATTGGATAATTAAATAAATAAGTTTATTTAATTGATCCGAGAAAAATTTTGAAATCGGAAAATTTTGTTTTTCCACTATTCCGCTGCGTTACCGATATTCCGCCATAAAACCTCTAACACGTTTGTCTCTCTTCTTTTCCCCCAACACTCTTTCTGTTGGCGGGGCTCTCGCTATCACCATTGACCTCACTCTCTGTGGCTCCCTCCTCCAGTATTCATTGTCACCGCTCAGGTCTACCACCCTTTTCCCTTCCGCTATCTCATTTCTCCTCCGACTTGGACCAGCCTCCAACCTTTCATTATTTGCTTTTTCCAGCCTTTCCAATTTCTCCAACATGGCCTTCATTAGTGTCTGGTTCTCCTCCCTATCCTTTCTCATGCTCTCCTTCATTTTTCCCATCCACTCCGTTGTTGAACTCTCCGATGACCTATGGTTTCCACCTTCTACCATCGTCTTACTACGTAAGCTGCTAATTGTTCTTTCCCCACAAACGGCGCCAACTGTTGACATGTGATTTTTATCTCAGAGGAAATATCGGGATAGTGCTCCCAGGACAATCCTCCTCCAACTTTGAATTTGTTTGGTTATGGGATGACTAAAAGCAAATTTTGGCAAAAAACAAGAAACACACAAGATTTGATACCGAGCAGGTTGTGCTATTTCTTACAAGTAGTTCTCAAATGGAAAATTTTGTAACCCTTACAAATGTGATCAAACTTCCCTTATATACTACTCAATACATGGCACTGTTCCCGTATCTTTGTGATGTCAGCCTCGCAGATTTGTGAATTTGCAGATTTGCAGCGATTCGACAGGTTCTCTTCCCCATTCTGCCGTCGCCGAAAGTAAAACCTACCATACGAATCCCTGTCACATCACGCCGTAAAAGTGCACTGTCTGACCCTTTTTATTAATGATGACAGCCTGTTGAATTTCGAATGTGAGAGTTTTTGGAGGGAAAATCTAGCTGTTCCCATCACGCGTCGGTCTTCGAGAGGTCAGTCAGATAACGAACTGATCCGCCCCTGCCATTTCCGACCTGATTCACAATATTCGAGCTATCGATCCTGGGAGTGAGTAGAAATGAATCGAGCTACCAGGCTATTTTGGTCAGTCTCGACTCACTTTTTGCCGGTCTTGAAGTACTGAATCATGCTATGTCCTCTGGATGAGTGGAACTTCCCTCACTTGTTACCGATCTGTTCAGAAACCTTAGCCACAGAAATCCCCAAATATATATAGTCAATGTCTATGTAGTATACAATTTCCTTAAAATGAATTTACTTCATTCACTCTAGTGCTCAAAGATTTGAATAATGTATATCTTACAGGATATAACGATGGAGGAATATCAAAGAAACATTGCTGTTATATTCTAACAAGATGAATTTAGCTAGAACTCCAATATTAAAAAAATAAATAAGAATACTATAATCTCTTAGGAATTAGATAGAAATCTACCCGGAAAAAATTGAGTACCCAAAAAAAATGGGGTTCTCTAGGGGTGAAAAAAATCGGTTTGTTCCGGTTCCGCGTAAAACATGAACCTACCCGGAAAAAATCGGTTCATAACTAAGTGTAATCAGAACCTACCCGATTAAATAGGGTACCCTATTAATCAGTTCCAATTCGGTTCCGTATGGAGCCAGAACCTATCCAATTAAATAAGGTACTCTATTAATCGAGTCCAATTCGGTTCCGGCCCGATTTACCCTATTTATTTATTATTGTCAAACTTTGAAAATAAAATTATTTCTCACACTTGAATATTACATAATATTCTTGGCAACTTTTCATACAGAAATAAAATAATAAATAATATTGCATATTGCATAATATTTTTGACTCAATACATGTTATTCTTGTAGGAAGTGCTTGGGTTTAAATTGGATTATGAAATTAGATTTTAATTGGGTTATGAAATTGGATTTTAAGTTTGATTATAAAATTGGGATTAAATTGGATTTTAAAACTAGTTATGAAATTGAGTTTAAATTTAGCTTTAATTTGGGTTATGAAATTGGTTCTAAATTATGTTCCCAAAACAGGTTTCGGTCCAGTTTCGGTTCCGTCCATAACAGAATCGGTACCACACCGTTTAAATTTGGTTATTCTATTTTGGAACTGGAACCGGTCCGATTTCAATCGGTTCCGATTCGAAACCCGAAAAACTAGTTCGGTTCCAACTGGTTCCGAGTAGATCCATAATCGGTGCTCAGCTTTACGAAGTATCGAGGCCAACAAAGGAGAAACCATGACAACACCAAAAGCCACAGTAACATAACCAAACAACCCATTCCAACCATTTACACCACTCTGAGCCAAAATAACACAAAGGGGTTTGAAACAGTATAAAAATTTATCATACACCTCCATCAACCATAGTAGCACCTCACTCCATTGCTAATTCCAGAAAGGAACCATAAAATAACCCGACCCACTCACTTGACAGGAAGGGGCTAGACCCAAAATCAAAGATAGAAAGTCAACAGAGATCAGAGGAGATCAGGGATATTGTGCCAATGATGACAGCGAAACGGTTCGAACCATGAAGCGAGGATGACAGTGTTAGTTCTATTTTTGTTCGTAATATCCGTAACAAAATAAGTTCAATTTGCAAGAGACGACTGCTAGCATGTCTCAGGCATCCCATATCGACAAGATCCTTGTGCGATTTGGGATGCAGAATTCTAAGAAAGGAAATTTACCTTACCGACATGGAATTCATTTGTCAAAGAAACAGTCTCCTAAGACACCTCAATGAGTTAAGGAAATGAGACATATCTCATATGTCTTAGCAGTTGGTAGTCTCATATATGTTATGTTATGCATGAGACAAGACATCTATTTTGGTGTGGGACTAGTCAGTATATTTCAATCTAACCTAGGATTAGATCATTGGGTGGCTGTGAAACACATTCTCAAGTATCTTAAGATAACAAGGAATTATATGCTTGCTTATTCTGGTAAGAATATTGAAACATCCGGTAATCTCGACTACTGTTACATTATGGGATGAGTGTTACATAATATAAATTATGTTTGAACACATATACACTCATAAAATGACTTTGGGGATAATCGGTAAATTCTTCGAAATTGCGATATGAAATGGTACGATGTTCCACTCCAGATAGTCCATGATATTTGGGCCATAACCTTTTCATACGATCTCTGATTGTTATGAACTTTATATTGTCGGAAATCTAAGACCGAGACCTACAACTTCCACGTTGGATATTTTTCCAAATTGGAAACATAATAGGTAAAAATATAACTTAAAAAATTTGGATGAATAGTAACTGCGGACCTATCTAGAGAATTCCACATTTCTCTCAAAAATTCTGATTTTCCTTAAAATCAAAATATTACAAATTAGCCAAATTAGCTCTTACAATAAATAAGGATAACTATTCACCTATCCTCAATATTTTAAGGGAAAGAGAGAGAGACGTGAGAAGAGAGAAGAAGATGAAAGTAAGAAAGAAGAAGGAAAAAATAGGGAAACAAATACAAATCCTCTCATAACAAGATAAGAAGAAAAACAACCATGGAAGACTTAATGGATGAAGGAAATCAAATGAAATGAGGTAAGGTCAACTTGACCCAAATCTTGGATTAAGAAATTTTGATGATATGATGTTATGTTGAGGATAATGACATACTAGGAATTGCATTTAGTGACATATTGAACATGAAAATTGATTGTATTAAAAAAGGTCTAAATTTTTGAAAATTCTAATGTTTACCCTTACATAACGTTATGAAGTTGGAAGTGTATTTTGATGATGACATATTACTTTAGCATACATGAATATTATATTTTAAAGAAGAGCTTGCACGAATGTTATGGTGTGAGGTTGTTGGAGATGCATTTGAAAGAATTGGAAATTAAAGTGATGATGATTAGGCCTGAAAATAGACAAGCGTCGCAATGCCAATATGCTAACATCGCGACGCACAACAGAATGGTGGCCTCTATTTCAGTTTTATAGTGTGAGCGTCACAACGCCCAACTCACAGCATCGCGACGTGAAACAGAGGAAACTCTCTGCCCCAGCTTACTCGAGTGAGCGTCGCGACGCGTAAAACTTACCATCGCGATGCGATACAAGGGAAACTTTCTGCCTCAACCCTACCCATGTGAGCGTCGCGATGTGCAACGTCTGATGTCGCGATGCTTGGCTATTTCTTAGGATTAATTTTTAGCCAATTCAGTTTCAACTCAGGATATTATAGACCATAAGAAAGGTTTCGTATCATCTTATATATACACGTAATTTATCATATCATAAACATTGATTATCATATAGCGATGATAGTTTCGATCTATATTCCATGATTTGTATTCTAATTTAATTACCCATCAAATGTCATCGCATGAACCATAAATTCCTTCGTCGAAGTGAAGTAATGCTAGCGGGACTCCAAATCAGTGAGTGGACACTATTTCCTTAAGTTGATTTTTCATTGTATTGTTTTTAAATATCAGACTTACTTTTCCGCATTTTGGGCGTTAGCAAATTTACTTTCAAATATATTTTGATTAAGAATGTTTTGAGAAATGATTTAGAAAAGTGATGATTACAAAAGCATGATTTTATGATTTCGAGGCATAGGGGAAAAAATCACCTCAGTATGTAACTTGATTCAGATATGAATTGACGGATTCATATATCGTGTACATATGTCGTTTAGGACTATGGATGACAGATGCCCATATAACCTAGATTCAGAGTCTGGAGGGTAGCATAGATCCGCACCCCGACTTCAGATTTATGGCTTGGGGGACGACGATACGTAACACCCATGACCCTAGTTTTAGGGACATGATAATGGAATGCATTGGGGGACGACGATACGTAATACCCTAATATCATGGATTTACAACCCTGGCTCTAGTTAGGCGTATGAGGGACGACGATACATAACGCCCACATGCGTCAGATTTTTCAGCAGATATTTAGATACAGACTTTCAGAAAACAGTTTTTGAAAGACAGATTTTCAGAGATAAGATTTCCAGAGATGTGATTTTCAGAAAGACTAGTCTAATGAAAGTTTTTTCAGAGAAACAGTTTTATGAAAATAGTTGTTTTCAGAAAGAAAGAAATTTCCAGAAAGATTTTCGGAAAAAAGAGATTTGAGAAGAGCTTTTAGAAATGTTAATTTTTCCAGAAATGTTTCCGATTATAGACAATGAATATTTTTTATAAGTATTTCAATTTCCTTTTAAAACTGTCCACTCACTAGGTCATTCAAAGATCTAAACTCCCCACTCCCAATTTCCTTATTTTGCAGATTACTCAGAGGACGAGCTCGAGAGGATGGATACTGATGGTAGTCACTAGGGTGTTCGGTCCACCAAGTCAAGTCAGAGATAGAGTTTAGTTCAGTCAGAGTCAGGAAAATTCATGTTATATAGTAAAGGTTACATATGTAATGTATTATAAGTGTTCACTGTCAGAGTTGTAATGTGTAGTGCAATTGAGTACTTAGTATGAAAAGTATTATGCATTTACGTTGTTGAGTTGGGCAATGGTCCAATGTATGAGTTTATACATGAAATGAGATTAGCAATTGTCAGAGAGTCAGAGGCTTGGGGGGATAAGACAGTAAATTCCCTGCCGGTAGTATCTCCGGATTGGGGATGTTACAAAGATGGTATTAGAGCATGGTCTTTAGAGTTAGTGACTTCAGTGAGTAGAGTGATGGGGTCTTGTATACGTAGTATGCCCGGGGTACTAGTATCCGATCCTCGAGTATGTCCTCAAAGTTATATAGACAGGTTAATAAAAATTCCTGAACTATTCGAATATTCTTCCTTATGAAGAAACTATATTCTTTGAAGATCCTTCCACAGTTATCCTGATTTATTATCGAAATGTCCAAGGCAAGTTATGGAGATAGACAATAAATTTCTAAAACTATTTTACTATGGGGTGTGGGAAGAGAAAGCTTTAAGAAAAGTAAAGAATAGTACATAGATGTTCAAGTAAACAGAGCCAATAAGAGATGAAAATACAGAAATAGATAAATAAGGAAGTATTAGAACCTATAGTAGTAGAGAGAATATAATAAGTTTGAGCAAGAGATAAATGTCAAAGTAGACCTGAGTAAGGGTCATTCCCTTCTCGTAAGATTCCTTCATTCCTACTAAGACTCTTTCCCTCATCAGAAAATTCCTTAAAGTAAATCCAATAGCCTAGAATACCTCATATCGATAGCAAGTTCCTCGAGTAACGAATGATAGATAGAAAGATAAAAGAAGCAAGAAATTAGAATTAGACTTGGTAGTTTCGATAGGCAAGAGATGCCAAAAAGGATGAAGAGATTATAGATCCCTAAACCCAGACCCGCAAGCAAATAAATGGAGGCCATAAGCAGAGATGATTAGTTACCTTGCCCCAAGAAACCCGACATAGATACGACCCTAAGCTACTCAGATTCCCACACCTTAGTAATATCGGTTGAAGGAATTATCCCGAAAGAGTCTATCTCATACCTACCTTACATGAGTAATAGACTCTACCAGGACATAAAGTACCAGAATGAGGACAACGATATTCATCGAGATGAAAAAACTTGTCCCAACCCTTTACCAGCTTAGATAAAGATAACCGTAAGAGAAAGCTCGACAATAATTTATCCTAAGTAAGAAAAAGAGAACACTTAAAGATAGACCACCCAGAGTAAAACAAAAGAGGTTTCAAAGGATAGAAAAGAAAGAACCTGACCCAAGTCAAAATGGATAAGTTTGTAGTACCAGTAAGAACCCATAGATCGAACCCAGGCTAATGAAAATTCTTGAAAGTTTAAACAAACAGACCCATAAGGATGGAGGCACGCAGGAATAACAAGAGTAACAGTACGAACAGTAGGACAAAGTGCTATAGTCATGACCTATATCAAGAACAGAGATCTAGAGAGTAGCTCATAAGACCTACCACCACTAACCACGACAATACATCTTAGACCCAAAAGATAGGATATGGAAACAATACAAAAGGATACGATTAGTAATAAGGAAGTTCATAGTATATAGTAACAATAGATAATGTAGCTTGATGACAGTAGGTAAATGAAGACTTTGGGTTGATTGATAAATATTAAGGTATTTTAAGACATGGAATAGTCGATGTAGCTTCCAATAGAATGAATAGTAATTCTCTCTTCCAGTAGCCCCAACTCTAGTAAGCTTATGGACACCTAACCAGATCAGCACTGAGCTTAAGTAAATAACAAAAATGCATATTCACAGATCTCTATAGAATGCATATACTCACCCTCCACTTAGAGCCCAGTAAGGAGGAAAACCAGAAAAGAAGTGTATTTGACAAAATAGACGGATCACGAGACGACTAGATGGCCGAACAAATAAGGTAAATGAAACATAGATAAGAATAATGAGATGGTAATGTTCTATATGAGATAAAATAGTTTGAAGTTACAGTAAGCCGAGCCAAACCTAGAAGTCATCGTTGAATTGGAAGCCCTTAAGGGAGTAAAGGCTCAAAAAAGCGAAGGAACCAGATGAGTCGACACTCAGGAATATAGTATATAACTTATAAGAGTCTCATTGTATTGAGATGGAAGAACTAGCAGGAGAATAACACATGAACTAAAATATTTAATGGAAATGTCCTAAGCAATCAAAGTCGATGGAGTTTCCAGGGGAGTAAAGACGTAAGGAGTTCAAGGAATTGAGATAAGAAGGAAACTTAAGTAACAGAGTAAACTTCGTAAGGAGGAATAGCAAAGATAATATAATAGAACTCTGAGATAGGGTAACGATTTAAGATGGATAAGCAATAAAGAGTAGTAAGAAGTAGTACATAGGCAGCATGATATAGTTTTTAGAGAGCATAACTCTAGAGGAGGTTCACAATAAGAGGTAGTATAATCGATAGTCGGAAAACGGATCAGGAGTGAAGTTGAAACATAAAATTCAGATCATATGTAGTAGAAGTACCTTAGTGTGGGAACCAACACCATATATGTAATCACGAGAGTCATAGACTTATAGATGACCAGCACGTGCAACTACAACAAGGGTAGTTAGTGAGGTCACCAAAACCAGAAAGAAGTAAGGACCAAACCCCACCCTCCCAACCCTCGTTTGACAACAGCAGCAAAGAAGAATTTCGATGTTTGCCTCAAGACAACAATAGAAAAGACACTAGATAAATAATGACAGAGGTACACAAGTACTAAAATAAACTTTCCATAGTTAAGTTCAGTAGTGCTATGAAATAGCAAACTTTCCAGCGTCGAGATAAGATTGGAAATTCCATCAAATAGGAAACGAAAAGTATATGAGCAATAACCATAACCAAGTAGTTAGTGTTGACGTTAACAGTAAGGAGTAATATCTTGGAGTTAGAATATCGGAAAACTCCGATGATGAACCAAGAGTATGTAGAGAGCTTGATTGTAAGGTATTAAATTCCACAGATAGGTAGAGATAGAATGAAGTAGAGGACGAAGCCCATTAGTAGTTTAAAGCTAGCAAAAAAGGAAATAAGACAGTTAAGCAGTTAAGTTAAGAGGATGAATGCCAAGTTTAGGTTGAGCATGTGGAACTTGGGATGTATAAAGTATGATTGATTTTACTAGAAATAATGATTGTCCTTATTCCAGAGCTACGATAGAACATGAAGAAACTTAACGATAGGAAACATAATCACCTTTAAAAATGAGAAGATGCTAGATAGGAAGGGATGGAAGAAAGAGAGAGAAGAATTCGAGCTATACTTGAAGTCAAAAGAAGTAAGATTATCAGCGGTAGTATAAAGTACAATAGTGATACATTAAGAGGGAGGAGTAATAGAAGCTCCAAGTGATATTTAAGAATTAGTGTTATTATGGAAAATGATATAAGAGCTAAGAAGAAATGTTTCAATTGGAACGGTCATGGATATGCCCCTATTAGCATGAACACATTAAATTCAGATAGGACCTTACAAATTAAGAATGTAATTAAGTAAAATATAGTCATAAAGCATCAGACAGAAATGAGCAATTCACTTAGGCACCAGTTTGAAGGGAACCTAAGTTCAGATCATGAGAAATTGAGTATTTATAGTACACCCTACGAGACGTTATATAGTATGAAATAAGAGATAGATAGAATTTTATGAAGGATAACTTTCATTAAGAGTGACACCTCTACGAGAAGGCTAGAGATATGGCACAAACCCATAGGATTAAGCATTCGTCTATAAGAAGCGAATAAAGTATATCAAGGTAAGAGATTCCCAGAAGTCATACTATCAAGTTCTTGAGCAAAATAGTAGAAAGTAAGTAAATGAAAATAAGAGTAGCAGAGGTCAGATACCTTCAAACCAAGTCGGGCCTAAACATTTTAGCATCAAAAGGGATTCGAGGACGAATCCTATTTAAGGAGAGAGAATTTGTAACATTCGATAATCTCGACTACTATTACATAATAATAGAAATTATGTTTGAACATATATATACTCATGAAATAATACGATGTTTCACTCCGGACAGCCTATGGTATTTGAGCCATAATTTTTTCATACGATCTCCAATTTTTATAAACATTATATCTCAGAAAGCTAAGACGAAACCTACAACTTCTACATTTGATATTTTTCCAAATTTGAAACAGGAGTAGGTCAAAAATGTAACTCACAAATGAGGATGAATAGTAACTACTAACATATCTAGAGAATTCCACATTTCTCTCAAAAATTGTGATTTTTCTTTAAATCAAAATATTAAAAATTAGCCAAATTAGCCCCTACTATAAATAAGGAGAACTATTCACCTATCCTCAACATTTTGAGGGAAATAGAGAGAGAAGTGAGAAGAAAGAAGAAAAGAAGAAGAAGAAGAAAGAAGAAGGAAAGAAGGGGAAACAAATACAAATCCTCCCATAACAAGCTAAAAAGAAGAAAAACAATCATGAGAGACTTGATAGATGAAGGAAATCAAATGAAATTAGGTAAGGTCAACTTGACCCAAATCTTGGATTGAAATTTTTTGATGATATGATGCTATGTTGAGGATAGTAACATAGTAGGAATTGCATTTAGTGGCATATTGAACATGGAAATTGATTGTATTAAGAAATGTCTAAATTTTTAGAAATTCTAATGTTGAGCTAAAGAAAAGTTATGAAGTTGGAAGTGTATTTTGATGGTGGAATATTGCTTTAACATACATGAATATTGTAGTTTAAAGAAGAGCTTGTATGAAGGTTATGGCGTGAGGGTGTTGGAGATGCATTTGAAAGAATTGGACATTGAAGTGAAGATGATTATGCCTGAAAACAGGTGAGTGTCGCGACGCTAATAGGCTAAGGTCGCAACGAGCAATAAAATGGTGGCCTCTGTTTTAGTTTTATCGTGTGAGCATCGCAACACCCAACTCCCAGCGTCGTGATACGAAACATAGGAAGTTCTCTGCCTCAGCCTGCTCGAGTGAGCGTCACGACGTGACGCGCAAAGCTTGTCATCGTGATGCGATACAAATGAAACTTTCTGCCTCAACCCAACCTGTGTGAGCGTCGTGACACGCAACGTCTGGCATCGCGACACGTGGCCATTTCTCAGGATTAATATTTAGCTAATTTAGTTTCAACTCAGGATAATAGAGACCACCCAAAAGTTTTCGTATCATTTTATATTTACATATAATTTATCATGTCACAAACGTAGAACATCGTATAGCGACGATAGTTTCGAAGTATATTCCACGATTTGTATTTCAATTAAATTACCCATCAAATGTCATTGAAGGAACCATAAATTCCTTCGGCGAAGTGAATTAATGCTAGCGGGACTCCAAATCAGTGAGTGGACACTATTTCCTTAAATTGATTTTTCATTGTATTATTTTTAAATATCAGACTTACTTTTCCGTATTTAGGGCATTAGCCAAGTTTACTTTCAAATATATTTTTATTAAGAAGGTTTTGAGAAATGATTTAGAAAAGTGATAATTACAAAAGCATGATCTTATGATTTAGAGGCATGGGGAAAAAGCTACCTCAGTATGTAACTTGATTCAGATATAGAATTGACAGATTTACATATCGTGTGCACACGCAGTTCAGGACTAGGGATGACAGATGCCCCTAGATCATAGATTTAGAGTCTGGAGGGTAGCATAAATCCGCACCCGACTTAGATTTGTGGCTGGGTGACGGCGATATGTAACACCCCTAGACCCTAGTTTCAAGGACATGATAGTGGCATGAATTGAGGGACGGCGATACGTAACACCCCGTTGTCATGGATTTACACACCTGGCTCTAGTTAGCTGTATGGGTGGTGATGAGCGGAAAATATATCAATATTTACCGCCCCTTTTACTTAATATTTTGTTTAGTTTCTCGGGTTTGATGAAAGTTTTGATATGTTTTATTTTATTTTACAGATAAAATAATATCGGGACTTAATGAAATCATTTAGGACGAAATGTGGATCAAATAAGGGCAATTATTGGACTTGATATATTAATTTTGGAGATTGGAAACTTGAAATGGCGTTTTTGACGAAGTGCAGTTTTGGAAATTCCAGTTTTGCGCATCTGTCGTATTTTGGGCATAACTGTTTACTCAGATATCGGATTGAGCTGATTCAAGATCCAGATTAAAGAAGACTCAATGTTCTACAACTTTGAAAGAGAACATATTTTCAAATTCTGATGATTTCATGACCGAAATTGATGAACCATACAGAAGTGTGTGGAGTGTAATTATTAAAAGTCATTATCAATCATTTTCAAAGCAAAATATTAATTAATAAATAATTAATAAAAATTATCAAATCACCACCAAACAAGATAAGAAATTAGTGGAGCAATTATGGATTTGGTGGAGTAATTAGTGGATAAATTAATAATGGATTTGGTGGAGAAATTGATTGATGATTTGATGGTGGCAAAATTTTGCCTATAAATACCAAGCCATTTCATTTGTAAAATTCATACTTTCTTCTTTGAAATTCTTAATGAATAAATAAGAAGATTGTATCTAGTTTGTTTATTTTTAGTTTTCAGTAATTAATTTTCAGTTTCGCACTTTCTTTTCTTTACTTTTCAGTTTTTACTTTCCGAAATTTACTTTTACGCACAATACTTTTCTTTTCTTTAATTTTTCAGTTTTTACTTTTCAGTAATGAGGAGGTAACTCCCCCAGCTAGGGTGAAAGGTAATTCTTTTACTGTTACTATTTAGATTAATCTCCCTTAAAAATAATATATTCACTATTTAAAATATTGACTTAAAAAGGATACCGCCAGATTGGTCGGTTGGTAATTCATTTTAATCTGATTTAAACCTGACTAATAAAGGATACCGCCAGATTGGTCGGTTGGTAATTTAATTTTGGATCCGCCTTTATGGCTGGTTGGACTTAATTTGACTTAATCAGGTTACCGCCTATATGGCTGGTTGGAAAAAGAATCACAAGTTTATATATTATTTTATGGGAGATATCTAAATTAGTAGTAGTAAAAGTAATTCCTTTTACCTTAGCATTTTATTTTATTGTAATTTACTTTTCAGTATTTACTTTACCGCATTTTTACTTTATGTCTTTTATTTTCAAGTTTTTACTAGCCCTAGTTATGTGTTGTAACTAAATTAGTTATCTAGGGTTGTGATGAAATCCAATATCACCGTTTTATAAGGGTTAGATTATAGCTTGGGTAATATAAAGATTTATTTATTGAGTCTTAAACTTAATGCTTTTTCATTAACTGGCCATTAATAAAATTGATCTGGTAAATCTAAAATGAACTAGACATAGGGATTTTAGGTTTCAGCCTTAGACTCAATAGCCCACGATCTTCCTTGAGGATAGATAACCCTTTAATAGATTTCCTTACAGGATAGGAATATACCTGTCGGGCGGGGGTAGCCATAATTGGAACTTAAACTTAATGAATCCAGATAATTTGGTTGACATAGACATATGGTTCAATTGGGTTAAACTGGATATTTGTGTCTGACCATCGACAGAGGCTTACACATAATTTAGTGTTCCAGGTTAATAAATCATATATTACCCAACTTTAAGATAACCACTTCATCTTTAAAATGATATTGGAAGAAATCACAACCCTAGATAGTTTTTAATATTAAATTTTCTTAAAATCTACTTTCGAACAATGTTATTTACTTGTTTTTAAATTTAGAATCGTCACAATTTCAAATCAATCAAACAACCTGTTAGATACTAGTAATCATTTGACCTCATAAAATTAATAGATTAGATATTAAGTCCTCGTGGGATCGATATTTTTATACTACTTGAACGATACGTGCGCTTGCGTTATACGTGTGTGTTTACGCCGGTCAGGTGGATGACGATACGTAACGCCCCCATGCGTCAGGTTTTTCAGCATATATTTAGATACAAACTTTCAGAAAATAGGTTTTCAAAGATAGATTTTCGGAAATAAGATTTTTCAGAGATGTGATTTTCAGAATGACTAGTCTAATGAAAGTTTTTCAGAGAAACAGTTTTATGAAATAATTATTTTCAGAAAGAAAGAAATTTCTAGAAAGAGTTTCAGAAAAAGAGATTTGAGAAGCGCTTTCAAAGAGGTTCAGTTTTTCTAGAAATATTTTTGAATATAGAAAATTAAAATTTTTAATAAGTATTTCAGTTTCCGTTTAAAACTGTCCACTCACTAGGTCGTTCAAACGATCTAACCCCCCACTCATAGTTTCCTTGTTTTACAGGTTACTCGAAGGAATAGCTCAAAAGGATGGATACTGATGGCAGTCACTAGGGTGTTCGGTCCACCAGGTCAAGTCAGAGACATAGTTCAGTTTAGTCAGAGTCAGGAAAATTCATGTTATATAGTAAAATTTACATATGTAATGCATTATAAGTGTTCACTGTCAGAGTTGTAATGTGTAGTGCAATTGAGTACTTAGTATGAAAAGTATTATGCATTTATATTGTTGAGTGAGGCAATGTTCCCATGCATGAGTTTAGATATGAAATGAGATTAACAGTTGTCAGAAAGTCAGAGGGTTAGGGGGATAGGACGGCCTATTCCATGCCGATAGCATCTTCGAATTGGGGATGTTACAGATATGATCCTCAAAGTATATACGGACTCTGATTTTTAGGTGGATGTCGATTCTAGAAAATCAACATCTGGATCAGTGTTTACCCTAGGTAGTGGGGCCATTATGTGGAGGAGCATAACGAAATTTTATACTGCTAACTCCACCATGGACGCTGAGTATGTAGCAGCTTGCGAAGAAGCTAAGGAAGCAGTCTGGCTCCGAAAATTCTTTAGAGATCTGGAAGTTGTTCCAAATATGGATAAACCATCTAGAAGTTGTTCCAGATTTGGATAAACCACTCACACTTTATTACGATAATACTTGTGCAATGGCGAATTCCAAAGAACTAAGAAGCCACAAAAGGGGAAAACATATAGATAGAAAATATCATCTCATCATGAAGATAGTGCAGAGATGAGACATTTCTGTCACGAAGATTGCCTTCGTAGAGAACCTGGTCGATCTGTTTACAAAGACCTTATCGGAAAAAGTGTTTGAAGGTCATCTAGTGTGTATATGATTACGTGATATTTCCCATTTACTCTAGTGTAAGTGGGCGATTATTGGGATATATGCCTAGAGCTTTTAACTACAACAGAGCATCAGAAGAAGCAATGAGACTGCGTGTTTTCCCATATTCCTTGAAGGACAGAGCTAAATCTTGGCTACATTCACTACCAGCAGGTTCTATCACAACTTGGAACACTTTAGCCACCAAATTTCTTGCAAAGTACTTTCCACCAGCCAAAACTGGAAAACTGAGGAATGACATCACATCCTTTGTACAACAAGATTCAGAATCCCTATGCGAAGCTTGGGAAAGGTACAAAGATTTACTCCGGAAATGTCCTCACCATGAAATTCCAAAGTGGCTACAAGTTCAGACCTTCTACAATGGACTTTCTGGAATAATGAGAACCACAATCGATGCTGCTGCTGGAGGAGCTTTAATGGCGAAAGGAGAAGATCAAGCCTGGGACTTAATTGAAGAAATGGCCAACAACAATTCCTTGTGGCCAACAGAAAGGAGCATGATCCAAAGAATTGCAGGAATTTATGAAGTTGGAGCAAACACAGCAGTGAATACCAGGCTGGATCAGATATGCAAATGTCTAGAAACACTTAGCACGCAAGTTGTGAACACCACTGGATCCACAAGTTCACCATATGGAGGAGCACCAGAGTCAAACCAACTTAAAGAAACGGTGAATTATGTCAACAATTTCAACAGGCAGGGGAACAATCCATATTCCAACACCTACAACCCAGGGTGGAGGAATCATCCCAATTTTTCATGGAGCAACAATTCAGGCCAACAGCAGAACTATTCACCACCTGAATTCCAGCAACAGAACAAAGGCCATGAGTAGGCAAATAAATCAGGAATAACAGAAGTGTTGACCTACTTGAAAAAGATGGAAGCAAAACACGACTCTCAAGCAACAAGATATGATACTATATTTCAAAGCCATTCAGCCTCTATCAAAGCACTGGAGAATCAAATTGGACAACTGGCAAATGCTCAGAGTTACAGACCGCCAGGTACCCTTCCTAGCAACACAGAGCCAAATCCAAGAAACATGGGGAAGGAGCAATGTCATGCCATTATGTTAAAAAGCGGTACTGAAATCAACAAAGATGTTGGAGTCAATTCAACTGCTAAGGAAGTTCCAAAAGAAACAAATGTTAACTTGATGCCTTTCTCTATTTTCAGGAAATTACAGATTAGAGAAACAATGCCAACTTCAGTCTCACTGCAACTTGCTGATAGAACGCTCGTATTTCTGAGAGGCGTAGTTGAGGATGTGCTGGTCAAGGTTGACAAATTCATTTTCCCAGCAGATTTTATTGTCCTTGATATGGAGGAAGACGCAGACGTGCCAATCATCCTTGGGAGACCATTCTTGGCTACAGGTCGAACCATTATTGATGTACAAAAAGGAGAATTAACCATGAGGGTACAGGACCAAGAAGTAACATTCAATGTTTTCAAGGCCATGAATTTCCCAGATGATGAAAAGAAAGAGGAATGTTTCAAACTCGATGTGATACACAGTACCATTCAGAACTCCAATGCAATGCAAAGTTCTACTGACAAACTTAAAACATGTCAATTGCCTATGGAGCCTAAAGATAAAACGTCTTTTGTACTGAAAGAGCCAATTCTTGCACTACAAGCAACAGAAGAGAAAAAGTTCCACCAACTCAACGAATTGGAGGAATTTCACAATCAGCCTTTTGAGGATGCCAAATTGTACAAAGAAAAGGGCAAGAAGAGACATGATGAGAAGTTAGTGCGCATACAACTGGAACCAGGGCAGAAGGTACTGTTAAACAAATCAAGGGTGAAATTCTTCCCATGGAAGCCAAAATCACGGTGGTCAGGTCCATTTGTGATCACCAAAGTTTTACCAAATAGAGCCGTTGAGATACATGATCCTGACGCTAACAAAACTTTCAAGGTTAAAAACAAGAGCGTCAAGCACTACTGGGGAGAATCATTTGATCGACAAAAAGAAAGTGTTACACTTTCAGATCCAGCTTAACGTTCGAGAAGCTAAGTCTGGCTGACGACTTTAAACTTAGCGCTAGCAGGGAGTCAACCCATGCAATTTGTGTATATATTGTGATTTGGTGTGTTTTATTTTTGTGTGTTTAATTTTTACAGGATTAGTCATTTCAATATGGAAGAAGCTCTCGCAAATCTTCGCAAACAATTTCATTCTCTCCCTCAAAAATCTCTGATGAAAGTTTACAAAGCTCGCTTGGAACGGATGAGGTTATTGACAATCCATGGTATTCCTAATGATATTCGTTGGGTAATTGAAGCACGAGTCCGATTGGCAGGTGAGTCTTCTGACTCTTTTATTTCACATCTGCCTGGTTTTGGAAGAAGCACCTATGCAAAGAAACATAGAGCTAAGCAAATGGGTGTTTGTTTCAAATGTGCACGATTTAATTGCAACACTCGTTGTCGATCTTTAGGAATGGTGTCTGATAATCGCGAAGACAAAATTAAATTCATTAGGGATGGCTTGAGTAAGGAGTCTTTAGATGATATATCTTTAACTCTTGAGACGCATCCCAGTGGATATGTTCACATTGCCATTCGCAAATTACATACACAATTCCAAAAAGAAAGACAACAATTAAGTCTCGGGAATCTGACTCAAAAAGACCCTGTTTGCCAATTTATAAGAAAATTGGATGAGAAGCTTGTCCCTGACGCATGGACGTCAATCAAGCCGCTACTTTTCTTGTAAATATTATATCTCTTTGTATTTTCCTAATAATTGTGATTTGTTTTGTTGTTTTCTTTTATTTTCTCCGACAGGATCCAGACCTTTTTGACTATCACGATATTATTTCGCTACTAATCGTCCTTTGGAAGATACTTGTGCTATTATTACTCACCCTTTTTCAGGTACTATAAATTCAGCCCGTCATTGCACTTTTGAAGGCATCCAGAGTTGAGAAAGAAATACATAAAAACATGGAAGCCACTTCAAGAAGACGAGTTGAAAACATTTGTGTGTTTTGCGGTAGTAGTGTTGGTACTAAGCCACAATACATAGAAGCAGCACATGAATTGGGTCGAGTCTTAGCTACAAGGAATATGCACTTAATATATGGCGGGGGCAATCTTGGACTAATGGGGATCATTTCAAAGGCCGTTCAGGAAGGAGGCAGTCATGTCTTGGGAATCATCCCAAAACCCTTGGCAGAGGCAAATCTTATTGGATCATCAAACGGAGAGGAACTGATCGTGCCAGGTATGTCTGAACGACTGGTAGAAATGATTAATCGTGCTGATGCTTTTATCGCTTTGCCAGGTGGCTTGGGTACATTGGAGGAAATTTTTATAGTTCTATCTTGGGCGAACCTGAACATACACCAGAAACCGCTTGGACTGTTTAATGTTGATGGATTTTATGATTTTCTTTGTGTGTTTCTTGATGATGCCAGAAGAAATGGGTTCGTGTAAAAACCTATGAAAGAACTCATCTTCACTGCCAGAACTGCTCCGGATCTAATAGACCAACTCATAGCCTATGAACCACAAGTTGACCCTATCCTTTCAAAAATAAATTGGTTTGAGGACGATCGTGGTAAGAGGCGTAGAATTAATCTGGATCTTAACCTTTAATTTCCTGTAGATTTCAGCTAACCAGGTACGACCTTCTTAACTCTCCTTTTACTGTTTAAGACATTGGGGACAATGTCTCATTTAGGTTTGGGGGAGGGAATTAGTTGATCAGTACCTTGTTTTTAGTTTGTGTGTTGTTTTTATTTTTAGTCCAAAATTTTTCGAAAAATACAAAAAAATTGAAATTTTTTCAAAAATTACAAAAATATTTTGTGTTTTTGTGTTTTTATTTTGACTAAAAAGGTGAAATTGGTAAGAGATAGCCGTGTAAGGAGTTTCCACTCCTGAGACGTATCTCCAACCTATTTTCAAAACAAGTTAATTTTTGTTTATTTCATTTTAAATTATTTAATTGGTGAATTCTCCATAACACTGACTAAAATGGATCTTCCTATGCTCAGTTGGCAGGTATTATCAACATACATGGTAACATACGGACATGAGCTATAATTGAAAAGTTTGTAATATTCTGTGCTCTAGTTTAATTGGAGGAAACATCTCAAAAAGCAATGGAGTAAAAAAAAAAAAAAAAAAACGTCTGAGATCCGAGTTATTAAGTCTGTAAGGGTGTTTTAACACCTAGTGCCCTAAAACCAACTGGTTTGGGAGTCATTGGCCTAAAGCTCGTTACATGGATCAAAGATGCTGCCAAAAAAAATATATATATCTGAAGTCTGGGTAATTAAGTCCGTAGGGGTGTCTTAACACCTGGTGCCCTAAAGCCAACTGGTTTGGGAGCCACCGACCCAACACTCGCTATATAGATGAAAGATATTGTATATAAATAAAAAATAGAGAAAAAAGAAAGAAAAAATCAGAAAAATCAGAAAAAAAAAAATTTTACTCCATTACTATAAAAAGGTGTGAAATCTAATAGAACCTTAGGACAAAAATATTATTCTCTTATCAATTGCACTTGTGACTGTTGTGCGCAAAAATGAGTTGATTATTATTTTGCTGGCTGTGTATATGGAGAATGGTAAATATAATCGGAGAATTTACTTATTCGGTAGTTTAGAAAGAAATAAAACAACTAGTAACTTGGAGTAAAAGTTTCACTTGATTAGTCATTAACTTCTTTATTCTCTTTTCTCTTGTCTTTTTGCTTTTGTGTGCATTAGTTTTAACTAACTTTTTACTTTTGTAAAACATTTGTGGGTATCGTTGCTGTAAACCCTCACGAGACTACAACTCGTCCACTAGGGACACCTAGGGGTTTAAAGGCTTGTTGCATACGCTAAATGCAACCGTGATCCCTACGAAAGTGGCTTAGTTTAATTTTAATTTTAATTTTTTGTTTTGCTCGAGGACTAGCAAAATGTTAGGTTTGGTGTGTGATGAGCGGAAAATATATCAATATTTACCGCCCCTTTTACTTAATATTTTGTTTAGTTTCTCGGGTTTGATGAACGTTTTGATATTTTTTATTTTATTTTGCAGATAAAATAATATCGGGACTCAATGAAATCATTTAGGACGAAATGTGGATCAAATAAGGGCAATTATTGGACTTGATATATTAATTTTGGAGATTGGAAACTTGAAATGGCGTTTTTGACGAAGTGCAGTTTTGGAAATTCCAGTTTTGCGCATCTGTCGTATTTTGGGCATAACTGTTTACTCAGATATCGGATTGAGCTGATTCAAGTTCCAGATTAAAGAAGACTCAAAGATCTACAACTTTGAAAGAGAACATATTTTCAAATTCTGATGATTTCATGACCGAAATTGATGAACCATCCAGAAGTGTGTGGAGTGTAATTATTAAAAGTCATTATCAATCATTTTCAAAGCAAAATATTAATTAATAAATAATTAATAAAAATTATCAAATCACCACCAAACAAGATAAGAAATTAGTGGAGCAATTATGGATTTGGTGGAGTAATTAGTGGATAAATTAATAATGGATTTGGTGGAGAAATTGATTGATGATTTGATGGTGGCAAAATTTTGCCTATAAATACCAAGCCATTTCATTTGTAAAATTCATACTTTCTTCTTTGAAATTCTTAATGAATAAATAAGAAGATTGTATCTAGTTTGTTTATTTTTTAGTTTTCAGTAATTAATTTTCAGTTTCGCACTTTCTTTTCTTTACTTTTCAGTTTTTACTTTCCGAAATTTACTTTTACGCACAGTACTTTTCTTTCTTTAATTTTTCAGTTTTTACTTTTCAGTAATGAGGATGTAACTCCCCCAGCTAGGGTGAAAGGTAATTCTTTTACTGTTACTATTTAGATTAATCTCCCTTAAAAATAATATATTCACTATTTAAAATATTGACTTAAAAAGGATACCGCCAGATTGGTCGGTTGGTAATTCATTTTAATCTGATTTAAACCTGACTAATAAAGGATACCGCCAGATTGGTCGGTTGGTAATTTAATTTTGGATCCGCCTTTATGGCTGGTTGGACTTAATTTGACTTAATCAGGTTACCGCCTATATGGCTGGTTGGAAAAAGAATCACAAGTTTATATATTATTTTATGGGAGATATCTAAATTAGTAGTAGTAAAAGTAATTCCTTTTACCTTAGCATTTTATTTTATTGTAATTTACTTTTCAGTATTTACTTTACCGCATTTTTACTTTATGTCTTTTATTTTCAAGTTTTTACTAGCCCTAGTTATGTGTTGTAACTAAATTAGTTATCTAGGGTTGTGATGAAATCCAATATCACCGTTTTATAAGGGTTAGATTATAGCTTGGGTAATATAAAGATTTATTTATTGAGTCTTAAACTTAATGCTTTTTCATTAACTGGCCATTAATAAAATTGATCTGGTAAATCTAAAATGAACTAGACATAGGGATTTTAGGTTTCAGCCTTAGACTCAATAGCCCACGATCTTCCTTGAGGATAGATAACCCTTTAATAGATTTCCTTACAGGATAGGAATATACCTGTCGGGCGGGGGTAGCCATAATTGGAACTTAAACTTAATGAATCCAGATAATTTGGTTGACATAGACATATGGTTCAATTGGGTTAAACTGGATATTTGTGTCTGACCATCGACAGAGGCTTACACATAATTTAGTGTTCCAGGTTAATAAATCAATATATTACCCAACTTTAAGATAACCACTTCATCTTTAAAATGATATTGGAAGAAATCACAACCCTAGATAGTTTTTAATATTAAATTTTCTTAAAATCTACTTTCGAACAATGTTATTTACTTGTTTTTAAATTTAGAATCGTCACAATTTCAAATCAATCAAACAACCTGTTAGATACTAGTAATCATTTGACCTCATAAAATTAATAGATTAGATATTAAGTCCTCGTGGGATCGATATTTTTATACTACTTGAACGATACGTGCGCTTGCGTTATACGTGTGTGTTTACGCCGGTCAGGTGGATGACGATACGTAACGCCCCCATGCGTCAGGTTTTTCAGCATATATTTAGATACAAACTTTCAGAAAATAGGTTTTCAAAGATAGATTTTCGGAAATAAGATTTTTCAGAGATGTGATTTTCAGAAAGACTAGTCTAATGAAAGTTTTTCAGAGAAACAGTTTTATGAAATAATTATTTTCAGAAAGAAAGAAATTTCTAGAAAGAGTTTCAGAAAAAAAGATTTGAGAAGCGCTTTCAAAGAGGTTTAGTTTTTCTAGAAATATTTTTGATTATAGAAAATTAAAATTTTTAATAAGTATTTTAGTTTCCGTTTAAAACTGTCCACTCACTAGGTCATTCAAATGATCTAACCCCTGCACTCCTAGTTTCCTTGTTTTGTAGGTTACTCGAAGGAATAACTCAAGAGGATGGATACTGATGGCATTCACTAGGGTGTTCGGTCCATCAGGTCAAGTTAGAGACAGAGTTCAGTTTAGTTAGAGTCAGGAAAATTCATGTTATATAGTAAAATTTACATATGTAATGCATTATAAGTGTTCACTGTCAGAGTTGTAATGTGTAGTGCAATTGCGTACTTAGTATGAAAAGTATTAAGCATTTATGTTGTTGAGTGGGGCAATGTTCCCATGCATGAGTTTAGATATGAAATGAGATTAACAGTTGTCAGAGAGTCAGAGGCTTAGGGGGATAGGACGGCCTATTCTCTGCCGATAGCATCTTCGAATTGGGGATGTTACAGATATGATCCTCAAATGATATACGGACTCTGATTTTTAGGCGGATGTCGATTCTAGAAAATCAACATCTGGATCAGTGTTTACCTTAGGTAGTGGGGCCATTATGTGGAGGATCATAAAGCAATTTTGTAGTGCTAACTCCACCATAGACGCTGAGTATGTAGCAGCTTGCGAAGAAGCTAAGGAAGCAGTCTGGCTCCGAAATTTCTTTGGAGATCTGGAAGTTGTTCCAAATATGGATAAACCATCTGGAAGTTTTTCCAGTTTTGGATAAACCACTCACACTTTATTACAATAATACTGGTGCAATGACGAATTCCAAAGAACTAAGAAGCCACAAAAGGGGAAAGCATATAAATAGAAAATATCATCTCATCAGGAAGATAGTGCAGAGATGAGACGTTTCTGTCATGAAGATTACCTTCGTAGAGAACCTGGTCGATGTGTTTACAAAGACCTTATCGGCAAAAGTGTTTGAAGGTCACCTAGTGTGTATAGGATTACGTGATATGTCTCATTTTCTCTAGTGTAAGTGGGCGATTGTTGGGATATATGCCTAGAGCTTCGTGTAATGTAAACAAAATTATTTGTTATAAAATAAAAGATGCATTGTTCATTTATCAATTGTTTTGATTTAAATCGCATATTGTAAATTATCCTATTTACCCTTGATTACTTATGTGCCTTCGGACTTAGTGTATGTGTTTCATACACAAGAGGATTTAAGTCCGGATTTAGTAATTTAAAATAGTCCATAGAGAGCAAACAAAGTGGGAATTTTGTTTGTGGTTTATCTATATGTGCGGTCCATTCTATAATTATATGACGACCTTGATCCGGGATCGTCCATGCGGTGACATGAGAATGAAGGCACCTTATATGATGTGATCATATAGGACTAGACCAAGATAAAAATGAATTTCTTATAATATCCGTTAATAAAGAAATTCATTTCAAACTACTAGATGGCCAAATATGAATTGATCTGAATCCTGAGTGTACTACGAGCTCCTACATGGCAGGCTATGTTCTTTGATTTACAAAGGTGAGGTTGGTGTGTAGCTGAAGACGTTTTACATAGATATGAAGTTTAGTCTTTCTAGCGAGAAGTAGAGGAGTATCTTCCATAAGGATTGATTCGGTACTTAAACGATTAGAGCACTCGAGTCTTTCTATTATGAAAAGGAAGATTATTATTCATAATGGTTATGAATAAATTATTCATTATAATTAATGGTACTTAAGGTGAAAATAGAGGGGTATAACATACATTATGACCAGACTCTAATTATGAGAGACTTATGAAGGGTCAATCCGTATGTAATGACTATATTGATAGACATCGACGTAGTTCGGCAGCAACGAGAGTCCAACTTTGAGTTTTTAGTGGAATAACCTAAAGTTAATAATTCAGAATATTTAATTAAAGAGTTTAATTAATATTCCAGGATTATTGGAGCTTGGAACTGTAAATCCATTTGGTCTCAATGCTAGCTCAATATATTGTAGTAAATTAAATATAATTAGATGGTCTAATTACAAACTCACATGCGTTATAATTATTAATATGATTAATAATTAATGACACTCTTGAAAATTTATATTAAATTTAATATAAAGTTTTTCCAATATAAGTGGTTATGAGATAATCATTTAATGATTAAAATTTTGTAAATATGAAATTATATTTTATAATTTAATATTGATTTTAAATTGACAACTTTTGAAAATGTGATTTTTGAAACTCTTTATTTGAAATTGGTGGTTATATTCTGTTAATAAATAACACACTAAATGTCATTATAATGACATTTATCAACAAATTTTTTGTTACAAAAAAGGAGGGCTTGGCCGAATTTTTAAAAGGAGAATGAGGGGAACATTTTTTTTTTCTTTGATTACAAAATAATTATCCTTAACCTTAACTATAAATAAAGTTTTTTTTTAATCACTAATCTCTCATCTACCAAACCCTAGCCTCATTGTTCTTCTTTTTCTCTCAAGGGTTGAGACAAGAGAAAAAAAAAAGAAAATATAGTGTGACTTTTGATCTCTAAAGTGTTTAGTGATTTGGTTTTTTGAGTGAAGCCCACACTTCCATTTATTGATTGCGAGATATAACACAGAAGGTCATTTGGTGTTGAAACAAATTCTTCATTATTCCTTTCCATAGCGCTACTTTTATAAGTCATTTGTGAGTTGTTTTGTGATAATTTTGCCCATAAAATTTGGGAACTCAAAAGGGTATTTTATGGTAGTTTTGGAGTTATTTTGGAGAGATTATATTGTCTAAATTAGTGACAGAAAAATCAGCAAATAGCTAGCATAAAATAGTGAGATGTGAGCGCTTAAAGGGAGTTTTCGGTGTGCAAAACAATCCTGTTTTTGGGCTGTTGTTCAGGATTGGAAAAATAATTAAAAATAGAAGGAAAACAAGTCCAAAGGGGCTAGACAGTTTTGGCTAAGAAGGGGAAAAGGCAGAAAAATTCTTCAAGGTTGATCATAGTCCTTAACACGCTTTCGCCACGCGAGAAATCGTTCCTTACATGCTTCATATCCAATTTTCCTACAAATTGTCAAACAAGGTATTTTAAAGTCAGATTCCCGATACTGTATTGTTGTATTTCTTTTTTTTAAATTGTGTAAGAAAATTACAAATCACTCTATGAACATGTTGTTAGGGTTGGCACTCAGAGTGCCAATCCTGATCGTATTTATTTTCGATTCATAAATACGAGCAATTCCATTTTCTATAATATTACTTATTTAATGGTAGCACCTCTTGTCTTTTATACACATATTCGATCTAATTACGATTAGATTGAAACTAAATATGGTTTAGTGATAAATGTATATTAGACAAAGACCCTAGGATTTACAATGTAGTGCACAGTTACAACTTAGTTTGTAATTGACATTGGGAAGCGCACTATAAGATGTATATTCTTAAATAAAGTTCCTGGTCAAGATTTACTAATACGGGTTGGTTAGTAAAATCCACCGAGACTAGTACATGTCGTATTTTATGACTTGGTTCGATGGTTTATCCCAATGAACCATGAGTATCGGGAGACTCGCATAGACATGTAGGTGTTTATTTGATAAACACTAAACGACTCACTGAAGATTTCTGAATAGATGGTACACCAACGTCAATAGGAATCTTCTCGAGTTGAGCGAGTATAGTGGTCCTTCGACTTGAGATACCACTGTGGATATATGAGTTATCCTCCATAATTTGATGGTAGTCACGTCACCGATCTATTTAGATCAGACCTCCGCCTGTTCGTTGGGTGTGGATTGATGCTCATGATATCCTGTCCGTATCAAGATAGAATATGTCAGTCCTGTGTACATGGCATAGGCATCCTACACGTGTTTACGATCTAGTAAATCCATGGTCGTGGTATAAATTCAGAAATCAGTTCCGAGTGTTATTTAGAGATCGTAAATTGAAAGTCGACTATATTAAATCGAAAGGATTTGATGTTTTTATCTATATCCCAGGTATAATATGGATAGCCGGTGACGGAGGGATTATACGTATGCAATGACCTCGACTTGCATAGTTTAGAGAGATTATTCGTGGTCGTCATAATTCATGACTGGGTGAATTATGGACACGAAATTAGATTTCGTGACGGATAAACCTAAACTTAGAGAGTCCCACAATATGAAGTGTACTTGTTGAGCACTTGGGCAACACGTTATGAATAATATAGATTATTCATAATACTTCATCGGATTAAGTGAGTTAATTCGAATAGTTTAAACGGTTAAACGATGACACATGCATTAGGGGATTTTGGTCATTTAATAATTATTGTGTATTTGTATTTGATACATAATTTGATTAGATACACATTAATTAATTTTCAAATGAGATTTTGACACATGCCATTAATATATGTATTTGGAATTTAATGTAAATAAAATAAATATAATAATAATTATATAAATTAATTATTTAAATATTTAAACGTTAAATATTTGAATAATTAATTGATAAACTTTTTCATAATTCTTATGAAAAATGTTTAATTATTATTGGTGACACATGACATGATTTAATTAAACTTTATGTGTGCAAATTTGATTTGTTAACATAAAGTTTGATTTTGTTTAATTTGATTAAAATGAAAAATGACCAAAATACCCTTCCTACTTACCCTAAGTCGGTCATGACCCTAATTATTTAAGGTAGAAATTTTTTTTCTCTATCATCTAACACCATGGACGAAAATCCTCTCTTCCAAAAGTTCTCAAATTTGTTTGATGAAACAAAGGAAGAAAGTGAAGGAAAATCAAGAAAGGCTTAAGGAAATTAGGAGTTCTAAAGGTAATCTTCTATATATCCCTAAACTTAGAATATTAGTTTCTTGTTCTTGATTTACTAGAATGGTTCTAGGGATTCTTTACTTCTTAAATTGGGGCTTTTGGATATGGAGGATGGATTTGGAAGTGTTGTGCATGTGTGAAGGAGAATTGAAAGATATTATTGTAATATTTGTTCAATTTGATCATTTGATGATATGTTGACATTCTAGAGTGTTATGACCACTCTTTTAATTCCTATAATTGTTCTTGGGTGATTCATTTGTGGTGACTTTGGTTGGTGTTAAGATTAATTAGATTAATATTGGAAAATTGTATTTTAAGCATAAAAAATTGATATATTTTACTTCTGGATCAGATCTGGAAATACTCTGCATATGGTGATGAAAAATTTATCATATGAATGTATTGGATGTGTTTTGGGTGTTGGAACAATTGCCAGAAATTATTTCGGAGTAGAAATAAGCAAAAACGGTGTTACCGGGTGACTTTTGAGCCACCGGGTGACTGCTACCGAAACAGTGAATTTGTCACTGTTCGGGCAGCCCATGAACTGCCCTAATACTATTGGGGCTGACCTGGGCAACCCTCATGTGTATTAAGTGGTCGGTTCGGTCAAAAATATGTTTTATGCCATTTTGCGGAAAAAACGTTTTCGTAAAGGTTTCGCGATGTTTCTTAACTATTTATGTCATTATTTGATATCGAATAAATATGTTTAGGTGAAAAATGAATGAATTATTCATATTTGATATTGAATAATTTATTTGGTAATTTTTAAAGGTTTAAAATTACGCTTTCGACAGAACCGCGCTTCCGCCGCGTCCTTTGCCCAAAACCCCAACACATGCCCACTAGGATGTGTCTCAAAAGTCAATGATATATCATCTAAAGGTTTAGTCAAGCCATCTCTAGTGAATTGAATTTTATCTTCGTGATTGTCAGACACCATTCCTAAAGAATGCAATAAGTGTGTACGTCTAGCGTGTATAATTATAACAAATACCTAATTGTTTAGCTCTTCATTTATTAGAATAAGTGTTTTTCCCTAGACCAAGCATGTAAGAAATGAAGGAGTCAGATAACTCACCTGCCAAGCGAATCTCTTACTTCAACGAATATCACTAGGAATACTATTGATTATAAGAAGCCTAATTCTTTTTGGTGCGTGCTTTGTAAATTTTCATCAGAGTATTTTGAGGGAGAGAAGGAAAATGATTGTAGAGTTTTACAAGAGTTTATCTATGCCTTGATTATAGGGTTTCAATAATTTTAAGAAATTAAGAAAACCGACTTAGAGTCACGGGGTACCGTTATTTGCTATTTTACTGGGGGTGCAAGTCTCTGAAAAAAAGAAAAAATACTGTAAAAGACAAGAAAAAATGGAAATTAGACAAAAACAAAAGAAAAGAAAAGAAAATAACAACTTATAATACATCAATCACATTACACTGGGTTTGAAAGGAAAATAGATTCTTGAAAACTTGAACACTTCAAAAATGGTTTCAGACGTTGTCTATTTACTTTGAATACATCCCCATCCCTATGATTCTCATTGTCAATAGCTCTATATGGGTAAACATGCTTCACAATAAATAGACTACTTCATTTGGATTTCAATTTTCCAAGAAATAAATGAAGACGAGAATTATAAAGAATAATTTGTAACATCCCCGATCTGGGATATGTTATCGGCAAGGAATAGGCCCTACTATCCCTTTGAGCCATTGACTTTCTAACTTTGAAACTCATCTTATGTATAAACTCATGCATGGGGCCATTGCCCAACTTATCGTTATAAATGCATAATGCTTTTTAACTCAAATTCATTTCACATCTTAACTTTAATAATGAACACTTATAATTCTTTTGCATGTGTATACTTTACTAAACTAATTATATATTACATGACATCTTCTGACACTGACTGTACTGAACTATAACTCGACCTGATGGACCAAACCCTCTAGTGACTGCCATCAGTATCCATCCTCTCGGGCTCGTCCTCCGGGAATACCTACAAAATAGAGAAATTGGGACGATAAGTGAGTGGACGATTTAAAATAAAAACTGAAATACTATTATGAAAATACTTGGTTCTAAAACCAAAATTCTCCCAGGAAATAGTCTTATATAAAAACTCTTTTCTTGTTTGAAAAATCCAAACTTTTTTTCTGAATATCTTGACTGAAATCTCTTTCGTAAAACTTATCTTTTCAGAAAGTCTCTTATAAATATGCTGGTTCTGATTTTTCTTTATTGAAAATATCTCTCTGGAAAACTAACTCTGAAATCTGTATCTGGAAACTGTTTCTGAAAACTGATCTTTGTCTCTGAAAACCTGATGTCTGAGGACGTTATGTATCGTTATCCCCTCATACGCCTAACTAGAGTCAGGAGTGCAAATCCATGACTTTAGTCCGTTACGTATTGCCGTCCCCCAAAGTATGCCACTTCTATCCTTGAAACTAGTGGTCTTGGGGCGTTACATATCGCCGTCCCCCAAGCCACTGAACTAGAACTGGGAGTGCGGATCTATGCTATCCTCCAAGCTCTGAAACTAGGATCTAGGGGCTTCTATCATCCTTAGTCATGAACTAGGATATGGGGGAGTTATGTATCGATGTCCCCCCAATCCTCTACATTTGTACATGTTCTATTTGTCAATTCTATATCTGAATCAAGTTACATACTGAGGTGGGTTTTTCCCTCATGCCTCGAAAACATAAAAAACATGCTTTGAAAATATTTCTTTCTAAAACTGTTGGAAAATCTAATCCATGTCCCAAGATCAAAAGAACAAGCAAAACATATAAATGAATGAACAATATTGAAGTATGGCGTAATCATACTCACAAAGATCGGAATGCGGATGCGTTGATGAAACAAAAATTTCTCCTTTGTGCAGTGAGAGTTTCGGCCAAACAGAAAAGAGAAGCTCCAAGCAATTTTTGATCCTTCCAAGCTCTAAGATGAGTTTCCCATAACACCTTTGTATGATCCCTTGATGGTGCTAGCCAAAGATGTGTATTTTATGTTCCAAACATGCACAAATTCTTCAAGTTTTTTGCAACAAAAATAGAAAAGTGGAGAGCCAAAACTGCAGTGAAGTTTTCGGCAATGTGAGAGAGAGGAGAGATCTGATTTTTTGTTACAAAAATCAATTTATATTTATGCCATAATATTTATTATTAATAATAAACTTATGACACAAATCATGCAATGCTTAGAGTGTCAAACACTCAATTTCCATGCAAAACCCTTGAGTGCATTGTACACTATCTCCATGCAATGCATCAACAATTAAATAATGCATATAATGACATGTGTCATGTGGGCCCCACACGTTTCCAAATGAAAGTGGGCCCACGTGCACTCACGCGTTCGGGTTTGATATTTCCGAAATACCGAACTTACGTCGCGACGTTAATTAAATCGAATTTAAATAAATAATTGCGCCTAGAGAAATTATTATTTACGTCGCTAACGAATTAATTCTAAATTAACTCGTTTGCTCGAATTAAAATCTAATTTTAATTTCGCGTCGAAATCGAATTTCGATTATTATATCGAATATAATAATTTTACGATTAATTCCAAATTAATCGTTCTCTTCTCTTTATATTACTTTATCCAAGATAAAGTCTCTCCGTAATTAATCCAAGATTAATCGAGTTTGAATCATACGTCATTGGTGAATCTTCGGGAAGCGACCCAAGAGATCTCTAGATATGTTGGCAGTAAATCCGGTTGTCGAACTATCCGAACACGTACGTACCAAGTACTACGTTTTTACCGATTTACAAGACAAGGTTAGCCTCTAGCAAAACGCCATGTCTACCCAATTCTCTAGAAATATTCTTATTGGAATATAAGATCTATAACAGGCGTAGTATACCGTAGTATAGTGTATATCGAACCAATATCGGATGATCACATGTAAGGCCTGGGGCTGGAGATGTGTCTGCCCCGTACGATACACATATCGGACATCAAGCAACCAGTCTCTTTGAATCGGATAATCCTGACCTAGTCATATTATCCCGATGGTTGCAACCATTATAGAGTACTAGTTCTGTATCCCTCGCGATCATCATCTCCATATGTCTGAAGTGATACTTCCATCTTGACATCACACCCAATACACTACGATTCTCGATAAACCCAGAAGAGGTGTACACAGAACCCGTTAAAGCCCTGGACCACAAAACTAAAGTTTACCGATTGTCGTAAGTACTAGCGATGCAAGTCTCAGGTTAAGATCATATGCACCTACCCTGAAGCGGACTCCCATAGACACGCAGACATACTACCAATGGGACTCCGCGGGGTCTATCCAGAGCGAAGCTGTTTTCCGTACCATCGGTAAACACAACAACCTCCTACCGCACTTGCATAAGTATCCAATACTTAAATATATGAGAACTATGCCGTTGTGCCCTCACAACATGCACAAGTGCAGTACTAGTCTATTCCGCATTATCGATGTCCAATCTCGATAATACTACGACTAGGGATATTTAATGATTAAACCTTTATGGATTGATACCGTCTCATATCATCACAATCCGGAACTAATCATAGGGACTTTTACCATTTATATATCAAAGTAAATAAATTACAAAACGGTAAAAGGCAATTTCATTACTACATAGTAGTTAATTTTGTACAATAATACAATATCATTTACAAAATAGTGACGCTATGGGTCATTACTGTCTAACAATCTCCCACTTGGCCTATAGCCAGTCACTCAAGCATCTAATACCTGAACTATGTACATGTCGCTCAAACTTTTCCCGAGGAATAGCCTTCGTCAGCGGATCTGCAATATTATCCTCTGATGCGATCTTTTCGATCTTCACATCGCCACGATGTATGATCTCTCGAATCAGATGGAATCGTCGAAGAACATGTTTGGATCGTTGATGAGACCTTGTTTCCTTAGCCTGTGCTATAGCCCCCCGCTATTGTCACAATACAATGGAACGGGCTCAGCTGCTAACGGAACTACTCCTAATCCAATTAGAAATTTACGGATCCAAACTGCCTCTTTTGCTGCTTCAGCTGCTGCAATGTACTCTCCGCTTCAGTTGTTGAATCGGCAACAGTATCTTGCTTGGAAGATTTCCAGCTCACTGCTCCGTTATTCAAGCAAAATATGTACCCGGTTTGCGACTTGAAGTCGTCTCTGTCGGTTTTGGAAACTTGCATCGGTATACCCAGATACCTCAAGTTCTCCATCTCCATAGATTAAGAAACATCCTTAGTTCTTTTAAGATACCTAAGGATACTCTTAACCGCCATCCAGTGATCCTGTCCTGGATCGGCCTGATATCGACTGCACATGCTCAAAGCATAGGACACATCAGGTCGTGTACATATCATGGCATACATGATCGATCCGACTGCCGAGGCGAACGGAGTCCGACTCATGTTGTCTCTCTCATCTTGTGTTTTAGGACACATGTCCCTAGATAGATAGACGCCATGTGATGTTGGCAACAGTCCCCTCTTGGACTGATCCATGTTGAATCTCTTCAACACTTTATCAATATATGTACTCTGGGAGAGTCCAAGTAGCCTTCTAGATCTATCCCGGTAGATCTTTATTCCTAGAATAAAAGCGCTTCTCCCAGATCTTTCATGGAGAATTTCAATGAAAGCCAAGCTTTCACCGACGTTAACATGGGAATGTCATTGCCTATAAGCAATACATCGTCGACATAAAGGACAATAAAAGTCAGTGCACTCCCACTAACCTTCTTATATACACAAGGATCATCTACGTTTTGAGTGAAATCATATTCTTTTATGACCTCATCAAAACGTTGGTTCCATGACCTCGATGCTTGCTTCAGTCCATAAATGGACCGATTTAACTTACAAACCTTGTTTGCAAGTCTTGGTGCGATAAAACCGTCAGGTTGTTGCATATAAACATCCTCCAACAGGTTTCCGTTAAGGAAAGCGGTTTTAACGTCCATCTGCCATATTTCGTAATCGTAATATGCAGCTATCGCAAGCATTATCCGAATGGATTTAATCATGGCAACGGGTGAGAAAGTTTCGTCATAATCAACTCCAAGTTGTTGACGATACCCCTTCGCTACGAGCCTAGCTTTGTACGTTTGTACGTTGCCATCCATGTCTGTCTTCTTCTTGAAGACCCATTTGCATCCAATAGGCTTTACGCCTTCTGGTGCATCAACCAGTGTCCAAACTTGGTTGGTATACATGGAATCCATTTCGGCCTTCATGGCCTTTTGCCATAAAGTGGATTCGATACCTTGTATCGCTTCCTCATACGTAGCCGGTTCAGTATCCTCAATAAGATTAATATCTACATGAGGTGAGATCAGGAATCCATACCTCTCAGGTATTACCCTGACTCTCTCCGACCTACGTAGTCCTTATGTAATTGAAGATTGTGGTTCAGTCTCATCCTGGATGGACTGTTCATGTTTCGTTCTCGATTCATTGCCAGGATCAGTATCACTACGACTTTCATCGGTTCTACTTTCTACTTCTCCTCCCACTAACACTGCATTTAGGAATTCCTTCTCAAGGAAAACGCATGTAGAGCAACAAATACTTTGTTCTCTTGTGTAATAGAAGTAATATCCTTTGGTTTCCCTAGGATATCCAACAAATAGGCATATATCTGATTTGGGTTCAAGTTTGGTACTTCCAAACGTTTGACGTATGCCCAGCAACCCCAAATCTTCAGGAATGAGAAACCTGGTTTCTTTCCTGTCCATATCTCATACGGAGTCTGTTCAACAGACTTTGACGGAACCCTATTCAAAATAAGAATTGCACTTTCTAATGCATGTCCCCAGAAGGATATAGGTAGCTCAGTGCGACTCATCATCGACCTTACCATGTCAAGCAAGGTACGGTTTCTCTTCCGTTCAGACACCCATTTAATTGTGGTGTCCAGGAGGAGTCCATTGTGAAAGAATACCATATTCTTTCAGGTAATCTTGAAACTCATTACTTAAGTATTCGCCACCACGGTCCGACCGTAATGTTTTAATACTCTTGCCTGTTTGTTTTTCAACTTCGTGTCGAAACTCTTTGAATTTCAAAAGTTTCCGACTTGTGCATCATTAGATACACATAACCATAACGCGATGCATCATCCGTAAAGGTTACGAAGTATCGGTATCCACCTCTAGCCTGGCTAGACATGGGCCCACAAACGTCACTATGAACGAGGGCTAACAGTTCAGTGGCTCGTTCACCTTTACCACTAAAAGGTGATTTAGGCATTTTGCCTAATAAACAAGATTCGCAGACGTCATATGAATTTGGATCAAATCCGTCCAAGTACCCACTCTTCGAAAGTGTGGATATGCGAGTCTTGTTGATGTGTCCCAGACGACAATGCCACATATAAGTTTCTTCCTTTGATTACTCATTTTGAGCCTTTTGTTTGTTATTTTACGTTTTGGAGATTTGTTTATATTCAAAATATAAAGACCATTATTTGCATCGCACTGCAAATTTCTGCATCATTTTTATATAAATAACACCTAGTGTTATTAAATACAAAAGTGTACCCTATACTGGGTTAACAAAGATACATAAATAATATTCTTAGTTAAACTAGGAACAAAATAACAGTCATTTAGTTCAAGTACATGCCCCGAGGGCAGTTCTAAAACAAAAGTGCCTACGGCCAAAACAGCAACAGAAGTTCCATTTCCAACTCGTAGATCTACCTCCCCCGAAGCCAGTCTCCTGCTATCATGCAGATCCTGCACATCAGTACAAATATGAGAACCACAGCCAGAATCAAAAATCCAATTTTTATAAGACTAGAAGTAGTCATATTTATCTCAATAACAACATACCTGAGGCCGGTGCCTTGCCCGCCTGTATGTCCTCCTTATGTCCCTTGTTCATGCGGCAGTCACGCTTCCAGTGACCTTTCTTGCGCCGCATTTCAGGCAAACATCTTGAGACTTGTCCCTTGGCTTCCCAGAAGCCTTTGTTGACTTGGCCTTGCCTTTGTTTCTATGCTTTTTCTCTTCTAACACCCCCAGTTGCCTTGAGCCCAGCTTTCGGCGTTTGAGATGTTGATGCAAAGTGCGCCTCGCGCTTGTTGCCTTTCAGAAGCTCTTTCTCTGACTCCTTGAGAATCGACAATAACTCTCCAAGAGTATCATCCGTATTCATCAATTTGTAGTTGATGACAATCTGTTTCCAAGTATCGGGTAGTGACTGTAGAAGTACATCTATAGCCAGCTCAGCCTCCAAGACTATAACCATATTAGCCAATTCATCAAGATCGGCTATCATTTGAGTCCTATGGACCTCAACAGAACTACCATCAGTCATACGGGAGCGAAAGATTTTCTTCACCATCGTACCTTGCCATCCGCTTATTAGTGCGGTGAAGATCTTGCAATCTTGCCATCATATTATAAGGATCCAAGTCCCTATTCTGGCGGCGAAGTGTTGAGTCATTGAAGCAAGCATGATCGACTGAGCCGTGTCACAATCATCACTGTGAGTTTTCCATAACTCCAGCTCAAGTGGCTCAGTGGGCTTAGGCCCGAGAGGTCTTTGTATCGTATACAGTATCCTCTCCGCCCCAAGGACTATCCTTAAGTTCATTTCCCAATCAGCGAAGTTTATCCCCTTAAAGACATTGTCACCCATGATGATGTCTCGGACATTTACCTTGCTTGCCATCTTAACTACGATAGTCCAACTATCTAGTTAACGATATATGGGTACAGTCAAACTGTTACAAGAAAAATAACATTTTATTAGTCCAACTATTGTTAAAATATTGACGAAATAATTTTTAAGCGCGTAAAGCTAAGTATCTGAATGAAATTGCAAATTCAATACTAGCCTCCCACTATTTTCTACAAGTCTCTAACCCTCTGTTGAGTACTCGGGAAATCCAATTTCCTAGTGGGCTAGGATCCCGTTAAATAACACACAACCTTGACTTTGGCCAACAAGTTGTATGATATTTAACTAGGTAGATCTCGAAGATCAATTGGATCCCATCCAATTCCTAGATCCGGTAGGTGGACATCCAAGTCCAAAACATATATATCTAATACATATGTCAATGTATCCAATACATTTTCCTAACTATTTCCTCTGAATCAACTAAGCCTTGGCTTTGGCACAACAAACCTAATGATTCCAGTTAAGCGGGACCCATTGACGAGGAAAGTTTCGTCGTAATCAATGTCGATGGACAAGAAGTGATCTTGACTTTGGCCAACAAATCACAACTTGGACAGACACACCGATGTGGAACAAAACTCTCATGATTCAAACACATCCTCAATTGACAAAGGTCTTGACTTTGGCCACAAACCAATGCCAATTTCGGATCTTGAGAAAGAATCATTCAACGGAAGGAAAATCGCTTAATATTGTTTGAGGGATTTTTCGCGTAATTGGAAACCAATTAATTTATCTTTGTTAGGTCTCATCATCATACAACCCTTAAGCATGCTTCTAAAACATCATAAAGCGCGTAAAGTAAAGTAATAGTGATATGCAGATGGATATATAAACAACTTGTTCCTAGAACAAATCACTCCCTTTCCTCTCCCTCCCCGCTAGCACTATTCTACTTCTACCCAATTACATAATACAATAAGAGAAACCTCATTTACTTTGAGGGGAATTAGGTGAGAAGAGAATACAAAGAGATAAAGAGATAAGGCTGGACACGCAGGTCCAATTTATAAATTCCAAATTTACAATAATTCTAAAATTACCCTTCCCTTCTAATATCCATCCGATATACACTATTCATACAACATCCACATTCATTCATTCATTCAAGCATGTTATACAACCAATCAAATCCATTTAATTAGTCTTTTAGGTTAGGTGATACAATGTTCAAACAATGTTGTTTGCATTTGCGCGAGTCCAACTCGTTTTGAGAATAAATACTTATAGTATGAATTCACGAATTATATCGAACTACTCGTTAAATCCAATTTAAGTCGTATTCAATACTAATCCTTTTATTTAATTCTAAATTAAATATTTACACTTTTATTGTGCTTTTATAACTTAGATTCCAAATCTAGTACTATTGGGTCTCAAAACCCAACTAACATCTAATGTTCGTTTAATTAAAGTCCGATGGGCTTTCTATTGATTTCATTAGGCTTGGGCCTTGGTCAATGTGGGTCAAACCCAATTTCCAAGCCCAATAAGGAATCACCCTCATTTGCCATAAAAATCAATATCAAGCCCATAAGGCCCAATTAAACATAAAAGCCCATTTATTACATTTGGACTTAAATGGTGTGATTTAGGCCCATTTTGGATCCAATCCAAATGGTCCAAATCTACTTGGCCCAACCAAGCCCATTTAGTCCAAATATAATAGTTTTAGGCCCAATTCAAAATTAAGCCCAATTAACCAAGTTTTAAAATTCCAATTTATAACTTAATTAATTAAAGTGTATTATCATGATTAATCCTTTAAATCAATATTCCCAAAATATCAAATTAATCCATTAATCATATTTTATCTTAAATATATGTCCAACATTATTTAATCAAAAAATCAAGTCCCTAATCTTCTTCCATGCATTCGGCCAAGGTGATGAAAAACTTACCGATTTCGTTTTCAATCCAATCGAATCACAAATCGTCATTTTATGTTCGTTTAAAGTCATCCAATTATCTTATAAACAACAAATCATCATCTCCATGGTCTAGGTAGTATTCGGCCAAGCCTCTCCAAGAGGGGAAAAATTAATCCAATTTATTTTTCATGAAATTGATAATGTATAACATAATGTAACATACATTTAAGCATACTTAATCAATCAAAATCATCAAATCATGCTTCAATCAATTTGCCCAAATATTACCCTAATATATTTGCATGCTCTTTAAGCTCAATGATACCATTGTTGGAAAATCTAATCCATGTCCCAAGATCAAAAGAACAAGCAAAACATATAAATGAATGAACAATATTGAAGTATGGCGGAATCATACTCACAAAGATCGGAATGCGGATGCGTTGATGAAACAAAAATTCTCTTTTGTGCAGTGAGGGTTTCGGCCAAACAGAAAAGAGAAGCTCAACCAATTTTTGATCCTTCCAAGCTCTAAGATGAGTTTCCCATAACACCTTTGTATGATCCCTTGATGGTGCTAGCCAAAGATGTGTATTTTATGTTCCAAACATGCACAAATTCTTCAAGTTTTTTGCAACAAAAAAACAGAAAAGTGGAGCCAAAACTGCAGAGAAGTTTTCGGCAATGTGAGAGAGGAGAGATCTGATTTTTTGTTACAAAAATCAATTTATATTTATGCCATAATATTTATTAATAATAATAAAAAACTTATGACACAAATCATGCAATGGCTTAGAGTGTCAAACACTCAATTTCCATGCAAAACCCTTGAGTGCATTGTACACTATCTCCATGCAATGCATCAACAATTAAATAATGCATATAATGACATGTGTCATGTGGGCCCACACGTTTCAAATGAAAGTGGGCCCACGTGCACTCACGCGTTCGGGTTCGATATTTCCGAAATACCGAACTTACGTCGCGACGTTAATTAAATCGAATTTAAATAAATAATTGCGCCTAGCGAAATTATTATTTACGTCGCTAACGAATTAATTCTAAATTAACTCGTTTGCCCGAATTAAAATCTAATTTTAATTTCGCGTCGAAATCGAATTTCGATTATTATATCGAATATAATAATTTTACGATTAATTCCAAATTAATCGTTCTCTCTCTTTATATAGTACTTTATCCAAGATAAAGTCTCTCCGTAATTAATCCAAGATTAATCGAGTTTGAATCATACGTCATTGGTGAATCTTCGGGAAGCGACCCAAGAGATCTCTAGATATGTTGGCAGTAAATCCGGTTGTCGAACTATCCGAACACGTACGTACCAAGTACTACGTTTTTACCGATTTACAAGACAAGGTTAGCCTCTAGCAAAACGCCATGTCTACCCAATTCTCTAGAAATATTCTTATTGGATATAAGATCTATAACAGGCGTAGTATACCGTAGTATAGTGTATATCGAACCAGTATCGGATGATCACATGTAAGGCCTGGGGCTGGAGATGTGTCTGCCCCGTACGATACACATATCGGACATCAAGCAACCAGTCTCTTTGAATCGGATAATCCTGACCTAGTCATATTATCCCGATGGTTGCAACCATTATAGAGTACTAGTTCTGTATCCCTCGCGATCATCATCTCCATATGTCTGAAGTGATACTTCCATCTTGACATCACACCCAATACACTACGATTCTCGATAAACCCAGAAGAGGTGTACACAGAACCCGTTAAAGCCCTGGACCACCAAAACTAAAGTTTACCGATTGTCGTAAGTACTAGCGATGCAAGTCTCAGGTTAAGATCATATGCACCTACCCTGAAGCGGACTCCCATAGACACGCAGACATACTACCAATGGGACTCCGCGGGGTCTATCCAGAGCGAAGCTGTTTTCCGTACCATCGGTAAAACACAACCTCCTACCGCACTTGCATAAGTATCCAATACTTAAATATATGAGAACTATGCCGTTGTGCCCTCACAACATGCACAAGTGCAGTACTAGTCTATTCCGCATTATCAATGTCCAATCTCGATAATACTACAACTAGGGATATTTAATGATTAAACCTTTATGGATTGATACCGTCTCATATCATCACAATCCGGAACTAATCATAGGGACTTTTACCATTTATATATCAAAGTAAATAAATTACAAAACGGTAAAAGGCAATTTCATTACTACATAGTTAATTTTGTACAATAATACAATATCATTTACAAAATAGTGACGCTATGGGTCATTACTGTCTAACAAAAACATCATCAAATTTAAAGTAACTGAAATTAGACTTTTTCTACGCCCTATATGCTTTCAAATGTAAGTCTTATATTAACAAAATTTAAAAGAAACATAACTTGAGAAAAGATGTCCACTCACTGGTTTGAAATTTGGCTGGTGTTATGCCACTCGTCGAAAGGAATTTCAGTTCCTACGATGATCTATAATTGATAAAATCAATTAGCATATAAGTCATGGAATATACTTCGAAACTAGGTTAAATTTATCCATTTGAACACTTGTTATCGCATCAAGACGTATGATACTTATAATATGATGTAATGTGTATGTGTGAGCTGATACGAGACCCTTAAGGTGGCCTGTAACATGCCAGGGTGAAACTGGGATGAACTAAAATCAATTTGGGGAAATTCTGGTCTTCGCGTCATGACGCAGGGCCTTACGCGTCGTGACGCTAACCATTCCAGAAACAATTGCTTGGAGATTTCTAGTGTGCGTCGCGACACGTGAAATCCAGAAGCAAATCTGCACAAATTTCCCAGTATGCATCATGATGCGTGATCCTTAGAGTCGCGACGCTAGGCCAAAATTTAGGCCTAATATCAACTTCTTCATGTCTACATGCCCAAATACACTTCCATACTTCCATATTTCTACTTCTACTCATCAATTCCTTAAATTTCAATGTAAATTCTTGCTAAACTAAAACTCCTGAATCCAACTTAACCCTTTAATCTTATAGTCCATCTAGTTCAATACTTAGGGTTTCAAGTAATTATCCTTACTTAACACAATCAATTCCATGTTTATTATGCCACTAAACATAATCCCTAAAGTGGTTTTAGCATTCACATATCATCAAATTAATAAAATTTCCCAATTTAAACATTTGGGTCAAGATGACCTTACCTCTTTTTCTCCGATTTCCACCACTCTCCAAGCTTTCAATGGTTGTCATCTTCCTTCTAGCTTGTGGGGAATGATATTTGTCTCCCTCTCATTCCTTCTCATTCCTTCTTCTTTCTTTCTTATTCTTTTCCTTCCTCTTTCTCTTCACGTTTTATATTTTTTTTTCTCTTTTCTAGTTTTTGAAATTTTGAATATTATACCCTCCTTTTATACTGGGGGTTATATGAAATTAATGAAATTGGAAAAGATTTTAGAATTATTGAGAATTATTGAAATTTTTCTAGATGGGTCCGCGATACTATTCCCCAGATTTTTGACCCGCCTTTTTGACCTATTTATAGTTAGAATTTGGAAAAATATTCAACTTAGAATTTGTAGGTCTCGATCTCATTTTTTTGGTGATATAAAATTCATAAAAATTGGAGTTTGTATGAGAAAGTTATTGTCCAAACACCATATGCTGTCCGTAAAAGAACATCGTACAATTTCGTATCGAAATTCGAGGAGTTTACCAATTGTTCCCAAAGTCATTTCAGGAGTGCATATGTGTCCAACCAAAATTTTATATTATGTAATCACTCATCTCATGATGTAACAATAGTCGGGATTTCCGATCGTTATATAATTTTTGACCAATTTCAAATGTTTTTCGTGAAATCCGACTTTCAAGATATTAGTTTTAACTTTAAGAATTTTTGCATTCTCACATGAATCACTACTTAACTCTTCAAGTTTATTTAATTACAGTTTATGTTCATGACTGAGATTTTCAAGGTTTGAGTTGAATGTTTTAATAGCCCAATATGCCTTATGCTTAAGTTCTACAAGCAAATGACAAGATTTTCCATAAACTAGACGATAGGGAGACATTCTCAAAGATGTTTTAAAAGTTGTTCGGTATGTCCAAAGTGCACCAGTGAGTCAAAGAGACCAATCTTTGTGATTTGGGTTGACCATTTTTTTTCCAAAATTTCTTTAATTTCCCTATTTGCTAATTCAACTTCACCATTTGTCTGAGGGTGATAGAAGGTAGAAACTTTATATGTAATTATATATTTTTTCGTTAAAGACTCAAAAGGATTGATACAAAAATATTTACCTCCATCACTTATAATGGCCCGAGGGATATCAAATCAACTTAAAATATTTTCTTTGAAAAATTTAATCACGATTTTGTGATCATTGTTTTGACAAGGAATCGCCTCAACCTATTTTGAGACGTAATCGACTGCAATTAAAATATATAAAAATCCAAATGATGGTTGAAATGGACCCATGAAATCTATTCTCTAATAAATCAAATTTTTGATGACAAAAATGAGATGTAAAGGTATTATGTCTCTTTTAGAAATGGATCTCAACACAAGTCCCATTTTTTCAGATCTTTTCAAAAAAATCTCCAAATTATTCAACCAATTATCAAATGAGTTCCAAAAAATAGTTATATAATCCATAAAGACCTCTAAATAATGTTCAACCACGTCACTAAATATGCTTAACATGCATCTTTGGAATGTTGCTGGTGTATTACAAAGTCCAAATGACATATTCCTAAATGCAAATATTCCAAAGGGATATGTGAATGTGGTCTTTCACTGATCTTCTAAAGCAATGAAAATTTGATAATAACTTGAGTAACCACATGTGAATGTGGTTGTTCTTGGTTATCATTCATTCAATTGAAGTTTGGATGGTTTCTTTGGATTTGGTCTCTTAAAGGTATTTATGGAATTGACTTAGTCATGGAAACATTATTGCAGGGCTGGAAAAATTGGGCAAACTTGTGTGACATGTTCAATTGAATTACAGATATGACATGTGATTCTTAAATTGACTTAACATGATCACTCTTCCTCATTTCTAATGCCTCAATGTTTTTAGCTAGAGATGCATATTTAGCAGAAAGGTCATGGTTTTCCCTAAGGTTAAACATGCCTCTACCAGATGACTGCAGTTTTACAGATGACTCATAAGTGCCAACTGTATCCCAGTGTTGTGCATTCTCATCTATGTGTTCAAGGTAAATTATCTTCATCTTCGGGATTTTTGTCCCTAAATTTGACATTACACATCATTTCCATAACTTATCTACTTTGGGGTGTTAAACCCATGTAGAAGTAGGAAACCAGCCTCCATGTTCAAACCCGTGATGTGGACACACATTTAACATTTATTTAAATCTCTTCCAATATTGGTAGAATGTTCCCCCGAATCTTGTTAAATTATCATTTTATATACTAAATTATATTCCACCAGCAACGGTGCCAAAAATTTGCCACACTCACAAAATGGTTCTTTACTCCCAAATATAAGAGTGTCGAAGTAATAAAATAACCTGGAAAGTTCGGGGTTGATCCACAAGCAATAGATTTAGCAAAATAAAATAACAATTTGAGTAACAAAATAAAAAGGCTGAATTGATTGAAGTCATGAACCATTTTAAATTGGATTGCAACAATAAAATAAAGTGTTGGGGCTAGAAGATCCACTCTTGATATTTCAAATATCGAGAAATCTTATTTTTTATAATATATAAATTGTCATTTTTACTAATTAATTTACTTCAGAAATTAGTTATACTAAAACATATAAAACCAACCATATATGTGGTGATAACATTTTTCTATAACAAGTACATATAGGAACTCAATTATGCCAAATTATATAAAACCATCCATAAAAACAGTGATACAAATTTTTTTTTTGATAATTAGTCCAAATTTAAATTAATCTCTCATATAATATAGGGTAAAGTATTAACTGTGCCAATCAAGATGAGATTATCTATAGCGAATCAAGACACCTATAAATACAAGAGAAGATTAAATATTAATTTTCAAATTGAAATTTATATATTATAACATAAATAATATTCATTTGTATTCTCATATCAAGAGTTTCACCCTTACCCCAATAAAATGGAATTAGCTACTAATGCTTTGAATAAAAAAAACACTCATAATTTCATTAATGAAAGAAAAAAGAGATTACAAGAAAAATAAAACACACAAGACATTTCTTTCAAATTCTTCAAGAGAGAAAATAAAAGAAGCATGCAGAAAATGAGAGGTGAACACCTCTATTTATAGTAGAGGTGCTCATCTCTCAATTATGATTTACAATATTACAAACCAAATATAAACAAGAAATTTTTTCTAATTTTTTATTTATTATTTTTCATTTTTTGATTTTTTTCGATTTTTTAGTGATCATTTTGCAAACATTTGTCACAATCCACCAAGATTTCAAATTTTATTTATTTATTTATTTATGTATTATTTTTTTGTATTCTAATAATTAAAATTATATACAACACATGTGGATTCTTTATCAATTTTGACCTTGAAAATCTCATAATTAGAAAATCATGTAAAGAGAAAAGTTGCAGATATTTGAATCTTTTTTCATTTGGAACTAGAATTGCCTTAATCTGATATCGGAGTAAAAATGTATGACTAAAATTCAAAAAATGCACAAGGTTAGAATTTCCTAAATTGTACACTGTTAGAACGTCATTTAAGTTTCTAGCCTCCAAAATCCAAATGTCACGTCCATTTTTCTAGTTATGCATTCAAAGTATTATTTCACCTATATAAGAAATAAAAATAAAAATAAAAATATTTAAAACATAGACTTAATTATTATTTCAAAAATGTGTCAAATTAAGGGGATTAATGAAACTACACGTGTAAAATGATTCATTTTTTTTAATAAATGTATACTTTTTAGTGTTCATCATCTGGGTTTGATTCTTCAAATCTAGTTTTTCACGTTTCTGCACTAGCTAAACAGACTCAGCTCATTAGTGAGAAACTTGTACTGCTGTCTATGAATACTTAGGTGAAAGAGATTCCTAAGAAAGTTTGGGTGAGAAAGGAAAATTCTTTCCCAATAACTTCTGAATGCATTGATCCTAACAGATATGATGAGAGTGCACTTTGGTATACCTCTTCTTAGACGTTGCAGTCATATTTCCCCATTGTATATGTGCGCGTGTGTTTTATATTTTTACACGACTGTATTTTTTATTTTCACTGCATATGGGTGTCTATGTTTTATTTTTGTTATATGTCCATTAGTATATAGGATAGAAACTGACATAAATTTCATAGTCGATTCCGAATGGACGCACTCGGAAATACAACTCTACGTACCATTGGATAATGACAAGCCATGTTGTGTATTTTCTTGTTGTTATGTTAAAGGAAAAATACAAAAAAAAATATAAAATGAAAAAAACCAAAAAGATTTTCTAGCTTGAAAGAGCATGTAAAAGCTTGTGCATGTGGTCATGGTATGTATGATATATGCTTATGCATGTATAATATATTATTATTTTTCTTGATACTCTATGTGCATGAATGTGTGTGATGGAAACCCTTAGTATATCTTATGCTTGTATTTCACATACACATTTTTATGTCTTGAGGCTTGGTCGTCTGTATGAGTTTTTGGACTGGTAGTCTAATTTTTGTCATACTTAGTCACTAAATAGTGTGACATTTAACTAGATGATCTTATGTTATCCTCTTGTAAAAGAAAAAAATAGTTTAAATGAGTCACAAGTGCAAAAGAGCCAATGGGCCAAATTCAAAAGATAATGGCAAAAATCCTTAACTCGAAAGAGTTTATTTAAGAGCTCATATTTAGAGGGAGAATATTATAGCATACAACCTATTTTCATGTCTTAGTGGCGCTGAGTTTGAACACCTATTTTGTGGACTTGGTGTGATATGAGATGTGATTTCTTTGGCTGTGTCACACTCATAAAATAAGGTTTTAAGACTTCGTTGCGCACTTATATTTTCACGCAAGTGTTTGTTATGCTTTGGTGTTTATATCATATGCATGCGTGTATTATTAAGCATGATAAAAAATATTTATATATGCTTTAGACTTAAGGGTGCTTGTTGATTTATACCATAATGCTCTAACTTTGACCTGTCGTAGATTAGAGTAGTTGTTTATATTCACACAGGGTTAGAAACTTAAGATAAAAATTGAATTTTCAGATGGTGATGGCCTATACCTACCCATATGAACTACCATTTTTGATTTTCAAGCTCTACAAAGAAATGATATCGATGAGTTAATGGGAAAATGAAAATAGAAATAAAAAGAGATGGAATAGAGTGTAGCCAATTGGTGGATAAAACTAGCCTTAAAAATAATGAGGCCTCAGAAGTAAAGCCAATTGGAAAGGGAAAGGAAAACTTAGGCCCTCCCAAGCCAAAGTGTTGAGCGGTTAAAATACACACAATTTTCGTCCATTCATCCTAATATTTTGTGAGTGATATCGAGCTTTATAAGCAAACTGATGTGTTTTGTAGGTCTAAAATAATATCACGACTCAACAGAATCAATGTGGGATGAAAAAGGTAAAATACAGAGAAAATCAGGCCATTTTCGAAGTCAAAACTCTCATCCTGATGTCGTACGCGGGTCGAGATGTGCACCTTCACAAATAATAGGAAGAGAACCAACATGCTAGTGTTGGGGTTGGTGCTCAGAGCGCCAATCCGCATCGTATTTATGTCTGATTCATGAATACGATCAATTATTTTTTCCATAATATTACTTATTTATGGTTGCACCTCTTGTTTTTATATACGTATTCGATCTGATTACGATTAGATTGAAACAAAATGTGGTTTAGTGATATGTATATATTAGACAAAGGCCCGATGATATATAATGCAGTACACAGTTACAAAGGTAGTTTGTAATTGACATTGGGAAGTGTCACTGCTAAATGTATATTATCAAATAAAGTTCCTGGTCAAGATTTACTAACACGGGTCGGTTAGTCAAATCTGTTGAGATCAGTACATGTCGTATATTGAGACTTGGTCCGATGGTTTATCCCAATAAACCATAAGTCTGGGAGACTCTTATAGACTTGTAGGTGTTTATAGTGGATAAACACTGAACGACTCACCAAAGATTCTTAATGGATGGTACACCAACGTCAATAAGAATATTCTCGGGTTGAGTAGCATAATAGTCCTTCTACTTGAGATACCACTGTGGATGTATGAGACATCCTCCACACTTAGATGGCAGTCACGTCACCGATCTATTTAGATCAGACCTCCATCTGTTCGTTGGGTTTGGACCGATCCTCAGGATATCCTGTGTGTGTCAAGATATGATCCGTCAGTTCTGTGTACAGAGCATATGTAGTCCATATGTGATTATCAATCAGTTAAATCTATGGCCATAGTATACTTCGGAAGTGAGTTCCGAATGTTATTTAGAGATTGCTAATAGAATCTTCGACGGGATAATACCTATAGAGATTTTATGTTTACATCTATATCTCTGGGATTATCTGGATATCTGTGACGGATGGATTATACGTATGCAATGACCTCGACCTGTATGATTCAACTAGTTTATCTGTGGTCGTCATAATTTACAGGTGGGTAAATTATGGACACGAAATTGGATTTTGTGACGGATATACCTGAATCTAGAGAGTCTCACTAATGAAATATACTCGTAGAGCACTAGGGCGACTTTTATAAATAATGGTGATTATTTATAAATCGTTTAAACGTTAAACGAAAAATACATGCAAGTGGGCCGAACCGTCATTTCCTAATTAATGTGTATTTGTATTTAATATATATTATATTATTAAATACACATTAATAAATTTTCAAATAAAGGTATTTGACATATATCATTTATATATGTATTTGAGATATTTAAAGTAAATTTAATACATATATTTGAGATATTTGTATTTGATTAATTAATTAATTGTTAAATAATTAATATAATTAAAATATAAATATCTTACCAAATGATATTTATTGGAAATGATTAACAAGTGTTTTTTGTTGACTTTTTCATTAAAAGAAAAGGTTATCAAAATGGTTTTGATAACTTAGATATTTGTTTTTTAATTTGTTAAAAATTAAAATATCTATTTTCCTTTTTAATGGTATTTTCGGCCACACCCTTTAATATATAAAGTGTTATATTTTTTTCATAAGTTTAACAAAGTTCTAAGCTCCAAAATAAAACATAAGAAGTTAGAGAGAAAAAAGTGAAGAACCTTGAAGAACAACCAAAGAAAGCAAATGATTAAGTAAGTTTTTCCAAGTTTCTATTAGAGGGAAATTTGTTCCTTTTGTTCTAGGCTATAACATAACTTGTTCTTAAGTTTTTCTACTCTTTCTTGTTTATGTTTTTGAGTGTTGGAAGTTTTTGAACATGGGTGTTTGCATGTATAATAGTTAAAGAAAGCTTATAAGTTGTTATTAAGCATTCTTTTAGTCATTTGATGATCTAGTTGCCATTCTAGACTTGTTGAGCCACTCATTGGTGACCTAGAATTGTTCTAGAGTTATTTAAAAGTGGTGAGACTTGATTGGTGTGGTAGAAACTTGGTTGAAGTGTTGGATTTAATTAATTTGGTATAATTTATCTAATTTGATGAAATTGAGAAATTAGGGTTTACAACCATCTCCAAATTTGGGTCTTTTCATATATGTAGTGTATTATGATGTGTATATGATGCATATAGATTTTTGGGATGATTGGATTTGATCTAGATGTGTTTAGACCATTAAAAGAGCAAAATGCACAATTTTGCCCAGTAAGGGCCTCACAACAATTACACAAATTTTTTGGGTTTATGTTGTAAATCTGATTTTTTGTATTCTCATGTATTTTACATGTTTGAAATCATTTTAGAACTGATTTTGAATCACCTAAAATCGTATTTGACAATTCGGGGACTAAAATGAACAAAATGCAAACTATGGGGACCTTTCGGCAATTTGTAAGAAATTGTGGATTTGTGTTGTAATTTTTATTTTGACATGTTGAAAATCATTTTAGTAATGATTTAGAATCATCCAAAATTATATTTGACAATTTTAGGACTAAAATGATCAATTTGCAAAGTATTGGGGCAATTCGGTAATGACCAAGAAATTTGATTTCTTGTGTAATTTTTTTTCAGAATTTGAAGAATGGTTAATTAAATAAATAATTTTATTTAATTGATACAAGAAAAATTTTGAAATCAGAAAATTTTTATTTTCCGCGTTTCCGCTGCGTTACCGTATTCCCCCATAAAACGCCAACAAAATGGTATCAGAACGAGTCTGATTCTTGTCCCCTGATATGATTAGCCCTTTAAATCTAATTTTTTTTCTTGTCTTTGCTTAATACATGCATGCTGTAATTTAATTTGATTAAATTTAAAATGTATGACACTTTATGGTATATCACCGCTTAATAAGGTTTTAAAGTAACTAGTATTTGGAATACTTATTTCTTGGTCCATCTTGTCAATACGGTTTATGAATATTTTTCCGTGACTACATCCGAGACCGTGCCTCTACTGTGAGGGTGTAGCCGATAGAGATTTATTTATGCCTGATGTATATCATATACTAGATAAATTCAAGCAAAAACGGAATCTTAAACGTGCCCTACCTGTCAGGGTTACACAAGTAGCTTGAGTTTATCATTGGCGAGTTTAACCTTGGTACGCCTCCTTGTAAACGTGCCCTAGCTGTCACAACGAGAAACGACCAGGACCGGAACCCATGAGTCACTATTGAGTGATTGACAAATGAGTTGTCTACCTGATGAATATACGTAGGCGAGACCATGCCTCTGCTGTGAGTCGAAATATATTCATGGGGTCCACTTCCCATTATGGAATTCGATTTAATTATTGAATTCTCATTTTTCCGTTGGGGATTACGGTATTACGTAAAATAGTGGGAGGCACTGCTAAGTTTAAAAATTCCATGACTTAGGCAGTGTGTATTATTATGGAAATTGCCGCTTGTTCGTTTCCTTATTCTATTGTTTATATAGAATTAAACTTTTATTCACTGTACACATATTTTGATATGTTATCTGACTTGAATCTTGGTTGCAGTTATTCTAGAATAGGTTCTAGATACTAATAGACTAGGATATTATTAGATTGGTCTAAACCATCGGGAACTGTTGTTCTGATTTTCTTGAAAAATCAAGATGGTTAGTGACTTAGTTTCTAAGTCATGACAGATAATCTAGATAGATATCCATTTTAGGATATTATTCTGTAGAGAGAATAGTTTCTTGTGCAGTAAGAATTGACACAAATAAGTTCATCTATCGAAATTCTTGACTGGCATTAAGAAAGCCTCATTAGGTATTTGTTTATCTAGTAATGACGTTTCTTAGCTGTAATGACCTTTAGAGGCAATGTGTCTGACACAATTTGCTAATCAGTTATTTGCAATTGTTGTGAATAGTTAAATGGAAATAGTAAAGCTAAAGAAATGAGATGCGTATATTTGTGTATAGAAAATATCGATTTTCACAATACTAGAACTATAGGTATTGGATACCAGATCTCCCGTCTAGTTATTTAAAATATTAGTTAATGATTGTTTTGATATTTGATATCGGAACTTGCGACTATTGGATAGTTACTTGTTCTTTATAAACAATTTTTATATATTTTAAATATAACTAGTAGTGTCATTGACGTAGAGATAAATATTAAGAAAAATTATTTGGTAGAGTAAATAATTTAGAACGGTGCTTTATGAGATTTTATCACTTAAGCATTGGATGCTTATTCTGTATGGTAAATGATGGTTTGATACGAGATCACACCATATATCCTTATCCATTTAATGAATATTGTATTCGGAAAGGTGAATAAAATCTTGTTTAACCAATGATTTGTCATTGGACCACCAGATTTATTAAACTGATACATTAGATATATGTAGTTTAATGAATTGTAATTGCTTAATGTAGTTTTCTTTACTTCGTAACTTAGTTTATGAATTGTCATAACTTAGTTATGTGTTTCTGAAGGAACACATATTGAACGTCTTGAAAGTATCAAGAAATTTCAATCTGTTATGATGAAACGTAGATTGAACATTTTTGACTTGTTCAAATATATTCAATCTGAAGTTTTTTGAGAACTCTATCCTTAAAATTCATTACATGTCTTTGAACTGTTCAAAGATTTTTGATACGATCAAACATATGAATATAAACAATTAGTTCTAAGGTTATTCAGTGAATATGATTCTTATTCAATATTATTCTTCCACGATTCCATCTTGATGGAATTGATTAGTGGAGCAGTCGAATCTTATATGATTTGATTCGTTTGATATTGAATGTTACCGAATTAGTTTCAATACTCTTGGGGATACGCTCCAGTAACACTAGTTCATCTTTTTAATTTAGGTTCCATTAATTTCTACAGTTACATATATGATATGTATAGGCAGAAAATGTAAATCTTGAAAAGTTTGAGATTTGAATCATTCTTTTATATAATAGTTATATAATGGAAATTACTTACACCTCGGAGGTATAAGTAAAAGTTTATAATTTATTCTGTTTAATAGAATATTGTATTCTATTTGATAGAATATCTTTCCTACGATCCTAAGTAATAAAATCGTTTTATTACTTGATGTGTAACATCAGATGTTAACAATTGTAGAAAAGACTTGACTTATTGAAGTCAAATGTGAGAATGATAAATTATAAATGGAACTACGTAATTAATAAGATGAAACAACCCTTATACATCTTCTATATAAGTCTAATAGGATATCAGAATCATTTATGAGTATTTGATACTTAATGGTTCTGTTGTTTTCTTACCAAAGAAAATTATCCTATAACTTATAATGGAAGCGATATTTGATATCGATTCTGGAAGTTCACCATTGAACCATAGATCTAAGATTGTTCATAGCTTACTACGATCAAGTTTTGAACTTGATTAAGCTTTAATTATGAATTAGTTCATGATATGTGCTAATTGTTTGCGCAGCAAAAACAATGTGAGCTTATTAAAGGTTTGACCTTTATAGTATGACAATGAGAAAAGTTATACTCAGTAATCTATTGTAGATTCTGAGGAAACTTGTCCCTAGTCACACTAATTGAACAATTAAAGATATATTGGTTAATGTTGATATTAAACCGTACATTTTAGTTAAAGAATGCAAAGTGGCATTTTTTGAATGACTTATTCAGATAAGAGATCAGTTGTGATTTCTTTGTTTAAAGAGTTCATTCTGGAATGGCCCTAGAGTTTGTGTTCTGCTGAGATCGCAGTTTAGTGTGCTAGCTTATAGAGCCTATTGTAGACTCGGATAAGTCTTCCAGAAATCCGTGTTCTCTGTTTTTGATATCAGTCAGATTGTCTGATCTTGTTAAAGTATAGATAATACATATGTAATTGAAGGGTTAGTGGGAGCATACAAATTACTTTATAGTGTTATATATCCTAACAACATTATCATTATTATAGTAATAATGAGATGTTTGTAAGGTAAAATGTTTACCTAAGTCTTCTTTACTCCGTGAAAGCAGTGAGAGTAGTTTCTGTTATATACGATATAAAGTTTTATATATAAGATAGAAGACTAAGAGACTTGTGAGATACTCCTATTAGTTGTGCATTAGATATTATCTAATAAAAGACACAACAAGGCTATCTGTATGACAGTTAGTAGAACTGTTTGACAGTTAATGTGTGTCTTATATAAAAAATATTCATCTTTCGTAAATGATGATTCATTTTTCGAAAGAGATATTGATTAGAATGTCTAATCAATCTTATGTATCATTTAATGATGACATAATAAATACTTTATTATGTGCGATTGTAGATATCGATTTAATCGTAATTGTTACAAGTTATTTTGATATCCAATAGACCATAGGATGGATCTTGAAACATGTTCTTTGTGATCTTTGGGTCAGATTAGTTTTGAGTCTAATTATGACGCTAGACTGTCTAAAGAGTCAGAAAAGATGCAGTTAGAGTGTCACAGAGGATTATACTTTTTAGTGGAATTAGATGCAACTTATGAAGTGTTGACTTATGAAGTTGCATAGTGACCTTATAAACTAGAAATTTTGTATTGCTGTTGTGCTTTCGGTTGTCTTCATAGTATTTTGGATTTGATCCCTAAATACTTGGACAACTCAGTAGCTGTAGGACAATACTGATGTAGCATCAGAGTCATATTAATGTATAATTTAGATTCTACAAAATATGAATGATGCTGGCTATGGAAACGATGGAGTTTGTTTGACAAACTCAATATGTTATAGCGGACCTACTTCTTATTGCCTACCTCTTAAGTGCTAGGTGAGATTCTGAGATGTATATATGATACCGTGGATTGGCACAAGAGAAAATGGTAGAAATTGCTGGGGTTGGTGCTCAGAACGTCAATCCGTATCGTATTTATGTCTGATTCATAAATACGATCAATTCTTTTTTCCATAATATTACTTATTTATGGTTGCACCTCTTGTTTTTATATACGTATTCGATCTGATTACGATTAGATTGAAGCAAAATGTGGTTTAGTGATATGTATATATTAGACAAAGGCCCGATGATATATAATGTAGTACACAGTTACAAAGGTAGTTTGTAATTGACATTGGGAAGTGTCACTGCTAAATGAATATTATCAAATAAAGTTCTTGGTCAAGATTTACTAACACAGGTCAGTTAGTCAAATATGTTGAGACCAGTACATGTCGTATATCGAGACTTGGTCCGATTGTTTATCCCAATAAACCATGAGTCTGGGAGACTCGTATAGACGTGTAGGTGTTTATAGTGGATAAACACTGAACGACTCACCGAAGATTCTTAATGGATGGTATACCAACGTCAATAAGAATCTTCTCGGGTTGAGTAGCATAGTGGTCCTTCGACTTGAGATACCACCGTGGATGTATGAGACATCCTCCACACTTAGATGGCAGTCACGTCACCGATCTATTTAGATCAGACCTCCGCCTGTTCGTTGGGTGTGGACCGATCCTCAAGATATCCTGTGTGTGTCAAGATAGGATCCGTCAGTTCTGTGTACAGACCATATGTAGTCCATATGTGATTATCAATCAGTTAAATCTATGGCCATAGTATACTTCGGAAGTGAGTTCCGAATGTTATTTAGAGATTGGTAATAGAATCATCGACGGGATAATACCTATAGATATTTGACGTTTACATCTATATCTCTGGGATTATCTGGATATCTTTGACAGAGGGATTATACATATGCAATGACCTCGACCAATATGATTCAGCTAGTTTATCTGTGGTCGTCATAATTTACGGGTGGGTAAATTATGGACACGAAATTGGATTTTGTGACGGATATACCTGAATCTAGAGAGTCTCACTAAAGAAATATACTCGTAGAGCACTAGGGCAACTTTTATAAATAATGGTGATTATTTATAAATCGTTTAAACGTTAAACAAAAAATACATGCAAATGGGCCGGACTATCATTTCCTAATTAATGTGTATTTGTATTTAATATATGATATTATTAAATACACATTAATAAATTGTCAAATAAAGGTATTTGACATATATCATTTATACATGTATTTGAGATATTTAAAGTAAATATAATACATATATTTGAGATATTTGTATTTGATTAATTAATTAATTAATTGTTAAATAATTAATATAATTAAAATATAAATATTTTACCAAATGATAATTATGGGAAATGATTAACAAGTGTTTTTTGATGACTTTTTCATTAAAAGAAAAGGTTATCAAAATGGTTTTGATAACTTAGATATTTATTTTTTAATTTGTTAAAAATTGAAATATCTCTTTTCTTTTTTAATGGTATTTTTGGCCACACCCTTTAATATATAAAGTGTTATATTTTCTCATAAGTTTAACCTAGTTCTAAGCTCTAAAATAAAACATAAGAAGTTAGAGAGAAAAAAAATAAAGAACCTTGAAGAACAACCAAAGAAAGCAAAGGATTAAGTAAGTTTTTCCAACTTTCTATTAGAGGGAAATTTGTTCCTTTTGTTCTAGGCTATAACATAGCTTGTTCTTAAGTTTTTCTAATCTTTCTTGTTTATGCTTTTGAGTATTGGAAGTTTTTGAACATGGGTGTTTGCATGTATGATAGTTAAAGAAAGCTTATAAGTTGTTATTAAGCATTTTTTTGGTCATTTGATGATCTAGTTCCCATTCTAGAGTTGTTGAGCCACTCCTTGGTGACGTAGAATTGTTCTAGAGTTATTTAAAAGTGGTGAGACTTGATTGGTGTGGTAGAAACTTGGTTGAAGTGTTGGATTTAATTAATTTGGTCTAATTTATCTAATTTGATGAAATTGAGAAATTAGGGTTTACAACCATCTCCAAATTTGGGTCTTTTCATATATGTAGTGTATATGATGCATATAAATTTTTGGGATGATTGGATTTGATCTTGATGTGTTTTTAACATTAAAAGAGCAAAATGCACAATTTTGCCCAATAAGGGCCTCACGACAATTACACAAATTTTTGGGGTTTATGTTGTAAATCTGATTTTGTTGCATTCTCACATATTTTACATGTTGGAAATCATTTTAGAACTGATTTGGAATCACCTAAAATTATATTTGACAATTTGGGGACTAAAATGAACAAAATGCAAACTATGGGGACCTTTCGGCAATTTATAAGAAATTATGGATTTATGTTGTAATTTTTATTTTGACATGTTGGACATGTTGGAAATCATTTTAGTAATGATTTAGAATCATCCAAAATTGTATTTGACAATTTTAGGACTAAAATGATCAATTTGCAAAGTATTGGGGCAATCCGATTATTACCAAGAAATTTGATTTCTTGTGTAATTTTTTCAGAATTTGAAGAATGGGTAATTAAATAAATAAGTTTATTTAATTGATCCAAGAAAAATTTTGAAATCGAAAAATTTGATTTTCTGCGTTTCCGCTGCGTTACCGTATTCCCCAATAAATCCCCAACAGCTAGGTGTGCCGAGATGTCTAACATGCAACGTCACGACACGCCAATGAGAACGAACATCACGACATTGGAAATTGTAACATCTCATCTAATGCAAGGATGCTACCAGAAGGAGACATGAAAACTCATCTCCATAAGCCTCTGATGCTACTAAAATTTTGGCATGACCTCTGCTAAAAATCATGAAACCTGGATCAAAGTCCAGCACCTCGAAGTGTCCTGATATTAAATTCAAAAGTAGTCATCTCAACTCATGCAAATAGGCCTCCGGCCTGACAAATTTGAACTCATATGTAAATAAGCCTCTGGCCTGACGTTGGATAAATAACTACAAACAACTACGTGCTCAGCATGATTTAAAATTATACATATGATACAAATAAATAAAACTAAGACTGTGGTAGCCCAATTACACATCCCAGAACCATACAACGACTCAAGACCGACTTGACTGCTTTGGGGTGATCCGCTGTATACAAGACGTCTATGGAAATCTTCTAGCTCTTTAAGTCCAATGTGAACCTGCAACACTAGCAAACAATTGGGGTGTGAGCTATAAAGCTCAGTAAGTAACTCACGTCTTATGTAAATATATCAAGTAACTGTAAAAACATAAATAATAATCAGATATATGTAAATATACACAACTTATAAATCTCATCTCTACCCGATGGCTGTTTACGTATATTATACCTGGATAATTTACTCATTGTACTGAATGCAACATTATAGTAAACTTATCTTTTCGATTCCATACTATACTTCACATCTACGGAATTGTGGCATCTCATACACAAATCTGAAAGTATTCAACCACATATATACATACTCTTTTTCCGCAATGTAGTTATACTTTATATACTAGCAACATCAGATTTCTCCTAACCGAAACTAACATACTATCTACCAAACCACCCAAACCCGCAGCTAAGGCCATCCCAAATCCATGGTGGTTTAGTTAGCTTAAACTACAGCTGGTTACTTCATATGGATTATTTGAGCTAAAACACAAGCATTAACTAACTGTGAACTGTAGAATATTTACTGAAACACTAAGCTGAAATCTCTACAACATAAGATACCGACACTGGACTCAATCTATTGGAATATTCACAAACTACATTCTGAATGTAGTAAACACTCAACACTCAGCCCTTAGCTTAATATCACGAATCGACCATGCATCTCAACATACGATTTATACATAATACATACTTATAACATACTACCATCTTACTCATCGAATCTGAACTAGACATAACTGAACTTTCATATCAAAGAGAAATATCTCCACCAAATAAGGAAACCAACTGTGCAGGGTCCAAATTCTAAAATCACACTTAAATAGAATAACAACTGCATCTAGTCTTGTAGGGCAAGCTATATGCAAAAACTAAAATTTCTATATCTGAAATCATAAAACTTTAATAGAAACTTTGAAAACTATATAGGTTTGTAAAACAAGAAATCCCATATGTTAAAAAATATCCAAGCCATATGGGAGTAAAACTGAATTCAAAATCTGTAATGACATACAAGATCACGTACTATATGAAACTGTAAATCTCTTGTGAAAAATTTTGAATCTTTATAGTTAGAAGTCACATAAAACTTTCTAAAATCCTTTTTTCTGAAAACTTAAAAAGTCACTGTAATAACTTGGTGATTATGGGCATTACGTATCGCTGTCCCCATAAGCACTTGTCTGAAATCCTCTGAGTTTCTCTTGAAAACTCGTTTATAAACCATCATTTTGGAAACCATGTCTCTAAGTATCTATAGAAAACCTGACGCATGGGGGCGTTACGTATCGTTGTCCCCCATACGCCTAACTAGTGGTATTGAGGCGTTACATATCGCCGTCCCCCAAGCCACTAAACTGGAGTTAGGTGTGCAAATCCATACCATTGAGGTGTTATGTATCGCCGTCCCCCAATGCATGCCATTGTCATGTCCCTGAATCTAGGGTCTAGGGGCGTTACTTATCGTCGTCCCCCCAGTTCTGAAATCTGGTAGTCTTGGGTAGAGGTGAGCACCGGACCAGAAATCTTGGTTTTGAACCGGAACCAGTTGTAACCGGTCCAGTTCCGGTTCCAAATATAAGGAATCGGTTGTAACCGGTCCGGTTTCGGTTCCAGAATAATCGAAACCGGAACTGGACCATGGAACCGGAACCGGAACCGCATTTGAGAACCGGATTGGATACCCAATTTCGGACCCAATTTCATAACTGAATTTAGAACCGGATTTAAACCCGATTTCATACCCATCAACGCAAAATATCATCGTTTTTGTCGGTAAAGTCATAAAACTAAAAGCAGCAGCAACCCTAAATCTAAACCAGTAATGGCAGTAAACCCATTCGCACTTCGCAGCAACCATTTCCATTTCGGCGATTTCGCTTCATACATCTGATTTCTCTTCTTAGTTCTCACTCTCAATCTCTCACAGAAGCTTCAAAGCTGTAATCACTAGAAAAGATTACAAGTTACAATACGTGTACCCAACTCCTCTCTCAACTCAAGGTTCTTGTCACAAAATCCTAAAGCATCGATTTTGTTTTGGCACTCATTCCTTGTATTTTGTGCTTTTTTTTCAATGATTAACTGTTAGATATCTTATTTTTTGTCTTTTATTTTGTGGGGTTTCCTTAATTTTATATTTTGAATCGGTAAAGTTCTTCGATTATGCGATGTAGTTAGGCTAGGATCTCAATGTTTCCTGGTGTAATGAGAAGTTACATAAGTAATATGCAAGTGATTTTCTCGTGTGATCGATGAATATCAGTTTTAAAGATATGTGAAGGGTGATAAAAGCTCATATGGGTGCTGCAAAAGTACTCTACAAAAAGCCAGAAATAGATTGAACATGTAATTACAGAAGTTGAACATGAGGAATATGATTATAAACAATAGTTATATTACTAATACTCATTCATTCGTACAGACGAAACAAAGGAAGAAGTAGAAGAAGATAATGATGGATGATGGATGATACACATAGAACCTAATATATAAGTTGTTTTTCTACAGATGAAGAGAAGTATCTACATCAGAATGATCAAAATTTCAGGACGTGCTTGTACTAGCGACACCATTAGGCCATAAGCTTGTCAAGTTTGGACTAGTAGTGGCTTGAAAATCAAGTTCTTGCCTAATGAGCTTACTGGTTTCAAATTCTTCATAAGCAAGTTATGGGATTTCATGAATTTGCCTCCTTATCTTCTTCTTCATCCACTTCACTGTTTCTTTATCATTGGCCAGCTCAATTATCTTGTCTTTGAAATCATTATATATTTTGTATGTATAAAAATCATTATATATACAAATGATAATGTTATATAAATAGGGTAATTCGGAACCGGACCGGAACCGGACCAGAACCGAATAATAGGGTACCCTATTTAATTGGGTAGGTTCCGGTTCCACTTAGTTAGGAACTGATTTTTTACTGGTAGGTTCCGGTTCCATGCGGATCCGGAACCGAAACCGATTTTGCTCACCCCTAGTCTTGGGACATTACGTTTTGCCGTCCCCCTAGTTCTGCTCTACATTTGCACATGTCATATCCGTCAATTCTATATCTTTACCAAGTTACAACTGGGATGGGTTTTTCCCCATGCCTCTAAAAACCATAAAATCATGCTTTAAAAGTCACAACTTTCTAAAACATTTCTCAAATCATTATTATTTATAAAACAACTGGAAATAAAATTGGCTAACATTCTATGTGCTGAAAAGTAAGTCTTGAATCAAATCAATTAAGTAAAATCAACTTTGAAAAGAAAAGTCAACTCACTATATCTAGGATCCTGGGGCGTTACGTATCGTCGTCCCCCTGGTCCTCGATCTGTATCTGTCCATAGCACCACGTCTCTTTCTGGGTATGAAAAATGCATATGCATCATTATATCAACCATATGATCATGTAAGTCATGCGATGCACTGCAATGCAATGCTATTATCCATATACACAACGGTAAAGTCAACCACAGTCAATTGTGAGCTGGTGATATCTCACTCATCCAATGCATACAAAGTGAGCCTGTATCCCATTTCAACAAACGTATCCATATGAAAATATCGCACGTGTCATCAAACATATGACTTTATGTTCATTAAAAACATGCCATGATTTTTCTGTCATTTGATTTTTTCTTTTGATCATATGCGATTCTGGCTTTGATCATATGCGTGACATGAGTGAAGTCCAACAATTGATTTCTTGATTTCTTGACTTTGATCAATTGTCATGTGACTATAATCAGCCACATCACACTTTGATCATCTATTCTTGCCTTTGATCATATGTATAATGTGATCAATAATTTCCTTCTGCCGTGAACCATGTGTATAAGATTGGATCCACCACTCGATCTTCCATATTATATCTCGACACCAATAATCCGTGAGGGTGAGCTCGATTTAACTCACTTGAGAGAAATTTTTCTTGAGAAATTTTTTTCATTTATCTCATTTCAATCTCATTGAAATTGTGAATGTGACTAGAGTTTCAATGAGAAGAGAAAACCTTTATATTTATATTTAAGATTTAGGTTAAAAAATTACTTGAACAAAATTAACCATAATCCTAATATAAATATTAATATTTGGCTAAGGTTCACTATAAAATTATTAATTTCAAAAATTAAATATAATATCAAATATCATTTAATTTGAAATTAAAATTTAACATGTAACTTATATCATGATATAAATTACATATTTGATTTTGAATTAAATCAAATTTAATTTAAAAATCAAATCCTATATCAAATGATTATCTAATAATCATTAATATAAAACCTAGATATTAAACATTTTAATGTATAATTACAAAGTGTGACATTATATAATTATTAATCAAATTAATAATTATATCAATAAATAATTCTCAGTTATTTAATATTTATCAAGTGAGTTCATAATTGGACTATCCAATTATTCCATGGATTTCTATAGTGTAACAAGCTAACACGGGGACCTAATTGACCTACAGTTCCGAGCTCCAATAATCTCGAAATATTAATTAAAATCATTTAATTAAATATTCTGAATTATTAACTTTAGGTTATTCCACTAAAAACCTAAAGTTGCACTCTCGTTACTGCATATATATTTTATACCGAAAGTCATCGACGTCCACCGATATAATCACTGTATACAGATTGACCCTCCATGAGTATCTCATAATTAGAGTCGGGTCATAATGTCTGTCATACCCCTCTAATTATTTTGTGCCACAAGTACCATTGATTCTCTAATGAACGATTTATTCATAACTATTATGAATATTAATCTTTCTATTCGTAATAGAAAGACTTGAGTATTCAAGTACCGAATCAACCCTTAAGGAAGATTCTCTCAAGAAGGACTGGATTCCATATCAATGTAAAACGTCCCCAGCTACACACCAAAGCATGTCCCCAAAATACGTAGCTATTGGTCAGGATTTCTTCACCAACCTCACATTTGTAAATCAAAGGACATAGCCTACCATGCAGAATTTCGTAGTACACTAATGATTCAGATCAATCCATAAATGATCATATATTAGACTGATATGAATTTCTTTGTTTAACGGATATTAAAATAAATTCATCTCTGTCTTGGTCCAATCCTATATGATCGCATCATTTAAGCTGCCTCCATTCCCATGTCACCACATGAACGAACCCAGATCAAAGTCGTCATACAATATGGAAGGACTGCAGCTGTTGATAAACCATAAACAAAATGTGTTTGCTCTCTACAGAATATTTAGGATTACTAATTTCATACCTAAATCTTCTTGTGTATAATACTTATACATTAAGTCTGAAAGTACATTTAGCATCGAAGGGCATACATGATAATTTATGCTATGCGACTTTAAAATCAACATTATAATAAATGAACAAATGTATCGTTTAATACTTAAAACAAAATCCCGTTTACATATTACATTATGCTCTTGGCATATATCCCAACATAATTATCTTATATCTATTGAATATTATGAGTAGCTAATTCATTAAATTTAAGGTTGTAATAGATCCCGAGCATATGTTTATTAATTAATTTGTATATTTTTATTCTATTGGGTGTGTTATTTGTTATTTATTATTCTATGTGCTTTGATGCATGTTTTATTGTTTAGCCAACAATAGAATAGTCATGGTAAATCCTTAGGACATCGACATAGAGAATTTAGATTAGTCGTGGGAATAATAGCGTGTGATCTAGTTTTTTGAATAGATTTTCCTTCATGATAGAAATATACCTGCAGGGAATGCATAGCCAATATTAGAATCTGGTCTTAATGAATTTGGTTTAAGTTAATTAATATAGACATATAATTAATTGGCTTAAATTGAATATTTCTACCTGACCATTGAAATATGATTGTAGATAGTTGAGTGTGCTAGGTTAATAATTTGTAACAATCCAATTGAATATTTCTACCTGAACCGATCGTGTGCGTGCTTAGTTGAAGCTACAACCCTAGGTTCTTCTCATGCATAAAGTTATCTCCAAAATTATTGTTTGTTATTTATTTACTTTCAGTTAATTTCAGAATACACATTCATTTATTAACCAATAATTTAGCTTAAGTTAAATAGGTTAGTCTTGATATTAATAGATAAATATTAAGTCCTTGTGGGTATGATATCTGATTTTTGTAACTATATTACTTGAGTGATAAGTGTGCTTACGTGCAGTATAAAATTACGATCAAGTTTTTGGCGTCGTTTCCGGGGACTTAATTTATTTTCTTTATTAATATTAGGACAACAATCTACTTGCTTAGCTAAACACCCCGTAATTTATTTTTCTATCATTCTTTTTATTTTTCTTTTATTTCAGGTGGTCGAAGTAATAGATTACCATTGGACGATTGAGGCCTTAAGAGTTATAAGAGGTGATGCTACACCCCATATCGGTGAGACATGGTCTGATTTTCTGAGGCCTGAGGCCTGTTGTTTTGGAAAACAACCATCAATGGATGTTAGAGAGAAGTAACGTGATGTATGCTCAAGCTTTTCAGAGCACAATGATGAGATGTGAGATATGTGGGAGTAACCACCTGAGTGATTATTTCATGTTCAACTATAATCCAGGGTGGAAAAACAATTAGATTTTTACATGATAAAACAACAAAGGTCCCGCATATCCCACATGACATAACAATAAAGGCTTGGGGAACCGACCTTCGCTGAGGTGAAAAGCTTATACCAGATGAATGCCAACCCGAAGGAGTATAAGGGTTGGTACTATCTCTCTGCTCATGTTGGGGTTCCCCATCTCATCACTAATTCCCAGCCCCCAACAAGGACTTCAAAGACAAGTGGTTCTGGGTCGTGGGCCACTGGGATAACAACAATAACTAGATGGGGAGATGGTCACGGTCCCCAATACATTCTCTGACTGAGGTAATGACCCGACCACTGACTCCATTATGACTTAGTTTTTTTAACAATTTACTAAATCTCAAACCTTATGTAGTTTGTTGGGGATACCTCCCCAAGGTTCACCACGAAACATGAGATATGTGTAGGCACTACATTTTTGCATATAAGTCTCGATGATGAGCCTCGTATAGAGGCACTAACCTTTAAGTTACGGAAGTCGCGGGAAACAGACGTCGGAAGGGAAAATTCAGAAATCAATACCTTGTTGGACTTAATTCGTTTGCTTAGCTTCAGGTTTGTTCGTTGGACCTCTGTTTTAAAATTCATCATTGGCCCAAAACCCCGCAATCCACACCAAGCCACACACTAAGCCCACACACTACCAAGCCCACACACCAAACCCACCAAAAAGAACCAAACACACGCCCACAAGCCCTCCAATCACACGCCCAAGCCACTAAATCCCTCCAAAATAATAATTAACACACTAAACACATGTCGAAATCTAAACACATCACCTTCCCGAATTAAAGAAATCAAATCAAATCACCTTCCCAAATTAATGAAAGCAAATCAAATCCCATAAATCACCTTCCTAATTAAATTAAATCACATGCCTAAACTAAATAAAATCAAATCAAATCCCACAAATTACCTTCCTAATTAAATTAAATCACATGCCTAAACTAAATAAAATCAAATCAAATCCCACAAATTACTTTCCTAAAGTGAACAGATTTTTCCTTATGACACACTAATTAGAGATACCCTCCATAATTGCATGATACTTTCCATACCCATACAAGGACAACCTCAACCCTCTCCTATAAAAAGACACCCAAACCAAGCTCTTAGTGTTGGACAATTATGACCCATAGCGTCACTATTTGTACAGATCATGGTGTTGTTGTACAAATTAACTATGTGACAAAGGAGATTGCACTATTATCATTTGTGATTAGATCACCTAGATATATAAATGATAGGAGGTCCTTGTGATTTGTTCCTAGATTGAGAATGATATGAGACAGTATCAATCCACGAAGGATAAATCATTAAACATCCACAGTCAGAGCATTATCGAGATTGGACATCGATGAAAGCGTAAAAGACTAGTATTACACTTGTGTGCGTTGTGAGGGCACAACGACATAGTTCTTGTATATTTGGGTATAGGATACTCATGCAAGTGTAATAGGAGGTTGTGTTTTACCTATGGTACGGGAAACAGTTTCGCTCTGGATAAGACCCCCTCGGAATTCCATTGGTAGTATGACTATGTCTCAATGGAAGTCCGAAATCAGGGTAGGTATATTTGGTCTTAACCTGAGACTTGCACCGCTAATACTTGCGACAATCAATATACTTTGGTTGCGGTCATCCAGGGCTTTAACCGGTTCTGTGTACGCCAATGCTGGGTATATTGAGAATCGTAGTGTGTTGGGTGTGATGTCAAGACGGAAGTGTCACTCCAGTTATATGGAGTTGATGATCGCGCAGGGATACAAAACTGGTTCTCTATATAAAGTTGCAACCGTCGGGATAATATGACTGATTATCCAATATTAAAGAGACTAGTTGCTCGTAATCCGATATATGCTTCGTACGGGGCAGACACTTTACCAGCCCCAGACCTTGCATGTGATCATCCGATACTGGACAGAAATACGGAATACTACGTATACTACGCCTGATATAGATCCTTTATTCATGTAAGGATATTTCCGGAGAATTGGGTAGGCATGACGCTTTGCTAGAGGCCAACCTTGTCTTGTAAATCGGTATAAATGTAGTACTTGGTACTTACGTGTTCGGATAGTCCGACGATCGACTTTACTGCCAACATATCCGGGGATCTCATGGGTCGCTTCCCAAAGATTCACCGATGACGTATGACTCGCACTTTTAATTAATCTGGGATTAATTAGATGAGAGAGAATATTAATCTGGGATTAATTGCAGAGATATTTTATCTGGGATAAAATATCATTTAGAGAGAGAACGATTAATTTGGAATTAATCGATAAATTAATATATTCGATATATTAAACGAAATTAGATTTCGAAGCGGAATTAAAATTATATTTTAATTCGGGCGAACGAGTTAATTTAGAATTAATTTGTTAGCGATGTGAATAGTGATTTCGCTAGGCGTAATCATTTAATTACGACGCAACGGAAAATTCGTTAATTTGGAATTATCAAACCCGAGCCCGGGATTATTTGCGAGCGCATTCGCATTTTGAATTCGAGTGCGACACGCAAGTCAAATCGAGCATCAAATCGCTAGTCGCATCAAGCGTCAAATCATTAGTCACTTTGAGTTATGTGACAACTTGTCACATTGATTGATTGATTGATTGATGCAAATAGTGATGTGAGTGGTTGATAGCATTTAATGCTATTTTGGAGCCAAATTTGTGTTGACTTTTGGAAAGCCATTACACAAATTTTGGTATATGTATTTACTTGATTTTGGAGATCATTTTATTAACATATACACAACTTCTCTCACTCTCTCTCTTCTCTCACGAATTGGGAGCCAATTCTTCTCTCTTTGTCTCGCCCATGGTGGGCATTCTTCACTGGTTTTTCCACTGAAAAAATGTGAGCAGTGAAGGGGAAGCAAGTGCGATTTTGTGGAAAAATCAAGAGTGCTAGCACACTCCGGGACCATGCGAAGGTGATAGGGAAGTCCACCCATGAGCTGAGAATCGTTTCGCAAAGCTTGGAGCTTGGAAGATGACCTCCCAAGGCCGAAACCAGTGAGCAAAATGCAGCCCACTGCCGCACAAACCAGTGAGCAAAAACAGAATTTTTGTTCGTCAAAGCGTCGCTCAACCGATCGATGTAAGTATTCCGCGACTTTCTCCATTGTATTCACTTATGTTTCATGCTTGATAATTGATCTTGGGATGCTTAGAACTCCAACAATGTTATCAGAGCATGGTTAAAAGCATGAAAAAGTTTAGGGTTAAAATTTGGGTTAATTGATTTTGAGCATTTTTAAATGAAATTGGATGATTTTGTATGCTTAATTGATGTTGAATTGAAGATTGATTGGATCAATTTCAAGAAAATTGGATTGGATCATTTTTCCCCAAATTGTTAAGGCTTGGCCGAATGTGGTGCCTTAAATGTTGTCTTGGAATTTTTGATTTTGATCATTGGATGTGTTGGAAATCATTCGGGAATATGATTTAATGTCGATTGTGGAATTTAATTGGATTGAAACCGAATCGGACAAAATTCCCCAAATTGCCGAGAGCATAAGAGCATGTAATTGGGTTTGATTTTTGTTAAATTATGTTGGACATGATTTAATGATGAATGGCATGATTAATTAGTGCTAATTGATGTTTTAGAAATGTTAATTGGGTAATTAATTATGTTATACACTTTAGTGTAATTAAATTGGGAAATTGGATTTTTGGAATTTAATTGAATTGGGCCTTAAATTGGATTTGGGCTTGTAGTGTTGTAATTGGGCTTATTGGGCTTAGTTGTACAAAGTTGGGTTTAGGCAAAATTGGTTGGATCCAATTGGGCCCAAAACCGCTTCCATAAAGCCCAAATGCGACTTAATGGACCTTTAAAGTTTAATCGGGCCTAATGGGCCAAGATTGATTTCTAGGCTTATGGGGTAACTCCCGGATTGGATTTTGGTTATTCGGTTTGACCCGAGTTGACCAAAAGTCCACGCCTCAAGAAATTAATTAAAAGCCCATTGGACTTTAATTAAATTGACGTTGGACGTTAATCAGGCTTTGAGACCCGTTGCAATTAAATTTGGAATTTAAGTCGTAAAAGGTTTATTATTAAAGTGTAATGTTTAATTTGGAATTAAATAAGCGAATTAGAATTAAATGCATATTGAATTGGATTTAATTATGTAGTTTAATTTAATTCGAGAATTCGTACTTTGAGTACTTATTCGCAAAACGAGTTTGACTCGAGCAAAATCAAATCGTTGTTTGAACATTGGATTATCACTAATTATCAGATTAATTAATTTGATTAGATTAATTGATAACATGTTTGTGTGAATACATAGTTGCGATGCATGAATAATGTATATCAGATGGATATTAGATGGGTAGGGCAATTTTAGAAATTGTTGTAATAAATTTGATTTATTAATTGGACCTGTGTGTCCAGCCTTATTACCTCCTTATTCTTTGTATTCTCTTCTCACATATTCCCCTCAATGTAAATGAGGTTTCTTTAGAAGTGTAGTGTAACGGGTAGAAGAAATATTTGTGCTAGCGGGAGAGAGAAAATGAGAGATTTGATATATGATCATTATGTAAAGTATCCATCCGCATATCATTATTTTTTAATCATATGCGCTTTATTATGTGTTTAGAATGCATGTTTAAGGGTGTATGATGATGAGACCTTAACAAAGATAATAAATTGGTTGCCAATTTGCACTCGAAAAACCCTCGCAAAATATTAAGCATCTTTCCTTCCATTGAGTGATTCTCACTCAAGATCCGAGACTGGCATTGGCTTGTTGGCTAAAGTCAAGGCCTTTGTCCGTCGATGATGTGTTTGAATCACGAGAGCTTTGTTCCATATCAGTGTCTTGTCCAAGTTGTGGTTTGTTGACCAAAGTCAAGACCACTTCTTGTCCATCGACATTGATTACGAAGCTTTCCATGGTCAATGGGTCGCGCTTAACTTGGATCACTAAGTTTGTTGTGCCAAAGCCAAGGCTTAGTTGATTCAGAGGAAAAAGGTTAGGCAATACATTGGATGTATTGGCATATATAAGATATATGTTTCAGACTTGGATGTCCCCCTACCGGATCTAGGAATTGAATTGGATCCAATCGATCTTAGAGATCTACCTAGTTAATTATTATACAATTTGTTGGCCAAAGTCAAGATTGTGTGATATTTAACGGGATCCTAGCCCGCTAGGAAACACGGTGTAGGACACAGAAATCGGCGACGCTGTTCTAGGCTCGCGGCCTAGTTGGGAAGTATGAAATAACATGGAGTCGCCACCCGGTGTGAACCGGGACAAAGATTTAAGGCCGCACTCACCCCTCGCAAGGGAAGACCTCAAACCGTTGGGTTCGGAATGGTCCCTTACTTATGTCACTTGTGATGATATAATTTGTGCAATAAATTAACCGAATCTATTCAACAATCATGTTCAAGGGTACTTAAATCTAACATGCTTTCATCCAAATAATTCCACGCAATGTAACACAACAAGCATATTGAACCATTAAATCAACATGTATAAATTATTACCCAAACGCATCATAAACTAAGAACATGCGTAAAGAACAACCTAAACATGCTTTAACAAATAAATAACAAACTATAATTAAACCATGCTTTAAATAATAAACAAATAACCTAAAGACTATAGCATGCTCAAATACAAATTTGGATGAGACGAGATACATGTATCTTAAGTGGTACGTGGCATTGTATCCCGAGTGCAGACCATATTACCGTCCATTCGGAATCGGTTATGGAATTTACGTCCGGGTTTCCATCCGATATACCACAAAAGGGAACACATATCCGTCTCATCCAACAATCACATCATGCCTCAAACGACTCTCATGCAATAATATTTTAAAATAAATAAAATAAAACGAAAGAAGATAAGTAAGAAGGTGCCCTCAGGTATAACCTCTTTTGTTGTCTCACGAAAGGGCGTTACACGGCCGTCGGAAGGATTGATACTCCGCAACTTTTCTGGTTCACTAATCCAACGATTTTCCTCACGGTTTCACTGCTCGGGTTGTTGTTTTCACTCCGTTTCTCTACTGTTTTAAGGGTATTTTCTGGTTACTGTTTCAGGTCTATTAGGCTACTGTTTTGGGGACTGTTTTCAGAGATTTGGGGACTGTTTTTGGGGTGTATTTCAGGTGCAGTTTAAGGGGCTGACTTGCGTGGACAATATGGGCAGTAGAGGGCTGTGTGCGTAAGTTATAGGGGCTGTGAAGGGGGCTGCAGTGGGCTTAAATTTCAGGGCAGTGAAGAGGCAGTTCGGCGTGAGTTATAGGGCTGATTTGGAGGCAATTTTGTGTGATTAATAATGCTAGTTGGAGGCAGTTTCAGGGACTGTTATTGATCTTTCCTTTGCGTGAAGCTAGGGTTAGTGGCTGGTTTTTGTGAGTGCGTGAAGGTGGCAAGCGTGAGGGCTATGTGGCTGTTTGCATTAGGGCCTTTAGTATGTGCTGTTTATGGAGGGTTCATGTGGAGGGCACAAGGGCAGTTGATCGTGAGTTGGAATAGATGAAGTTGGCGTGATGGCTTGCAGATTGGTAAGAGTAAAGGCAAGTTATGTGGCGAGAGGGGCTGATGAATTGAATTATTGGTAGTGTAGAGGGTTTTTTGTGCGTTGAAGGCTGATTGAGTATGGCAAGGCGTGGCTAGTTGAAGGCTGGCAACGTGTGTTTTGGCTTGCGGGCAGACAAATTGCGTGAGGCAAGGCGTGGCTAATTGAGGGCGTGTAGGAGTTTGGGAGTTACGCGTAGGGGCAATGAGCTGGGCAAAGGGACGTGTGGCTTGTGGTTTATATGTTTGAGAGAGCAGAAAGATGCATGGAGGCTTAGGGACGTGAGGCGTTTTGGAGAGAGGGGAGAGATCGAATGCCTTAGGGTTTTTTGGTTTTGCCATGAAAGTGAGCCAGCCAGTCAGGGTTTGAATTGTGTGGAGAAGGGTTATTTTTATAGGCCAATGGAGGGGATTTACCTTGTTGGGAAAGGAATAGGATTTGTGTATTAATTAGGGATATCTTTTAATTTAGTATGTGATAAGGAAATCTTTTTATTTAGGGAAGTGATTTATGTATTCTTTTTAGTTAATGATATGATTTATTTAATTTAGGAAGGTGTTTTATTTAAATTAGGAATTTAATTTAATTTAATTTCAAGTTCAATTTAATTGGTGAATGTGATTTAATTTAATTTAAGTTTAATTTTATTGGTTTTAATTATTTAATTTGTGAGATGTGTTTTAAATATTTTAATTATTTAATTTGTGAGATGTGTTTTAAATGGGTTTGGTGTGTTTTAAAACAGAGTTTCAACAAGCGAACGAAGCGAAACAAGCGAGTTAAATCTGACAAAAATTCCATTTTCCAACTTTACCCTTCCAACGTCCGTTTCCCGCGGCTTTCACAACTAAAGAGGTAGTGTCTCCATACGAGACTCATCATCGGGCTGATATGCAAAAATGCAATGCCTACAGTCGCCCCCACTTTGATGGGACATGTGCAGTGTGTGACAATGACAATCTTATCAAAGTACGTGCAATGCATTTTTACTTACCTGGCTCGCCAGCTGTCACCTGGTTTGCTTATTGCTATGAACTGACCTCGAGGTTCATCCCTGCAAGATGCTTCGATCTCTAGGAATCACTACCGAACTGAACTGATTATGATGGCAAGGCGCTTCGACCCCTGGGCTTTGTTCTCGAACTATCTGTGGGCTTTGTTCCCTGGGCTTTGTTCCCGAGCTGAATGTGATGGCGAGGTGCCTCGACCTCTGGGCTTTGTTCCCGAACCACCTGTGGGTTTTGTTCCCTGGGCTTTGTTCCCGAGCTGAATATGATGGTGAGGTGCCTCGACCTCTGGGCTTTGTTCCCGAACCATCTGTGGGCTTTGTTCCCTGGGCTTGTTCCCGAGCTGAATGTGATGGCGAGGTGCCTCGACCTCTGGGCTTTGTTCCCGAACCACCTGTGGGTTTTGTTCCCTGGGCTTTGTTCCCGAGCTGAATGTGATGGTGAGGTGCCTCGACCTCTGGGCTTTGTTCCCAAACCATCTGTGGGCTTTTTTCCCTGGGCTTGTTCCCGAGCTGAATGTGATGGCGAGGTGCCTCGACCTCTGGGCTTTATTCCCGAACCACCTGTGGGTTTTGTTCCTTGGGCTTTGTTCCCGAGCTGAATGTGATGGCGAGGTGCCTCGACCTCTGGGCTTTGTTCCCGAACCACCTATGGGTTTTGTTCCCGAGCTGAATGTGATGGCGAGGTGCCTCGACCTCTGGGCTTTGTTCCCGAACTAATTTGATGATGTGCCATTCCTGGCGTGCTAAACCCCGTACCTAGGGCATCGCGGTTGCATCTCCATACCTAGAGTTCCGCAGTGATGATGTTGGTTGTCTGAATGCTAACCCTGTACCTAGGGTGTCGCGGTGACGTCTCCGTACCTAGAGAGCCATAAATGTCTGAATGCTAACCCCGTACCTAGGGTGTCGCGGTGACGTCTCCGTACCTAGAGAGCTACAATGTCTGATGCTGATAATGATGTGGGCCTCGCCCCCAGAGTGCCATACCCGGCATGCCATTCTCGGTGTGTCCATTCCCGGACTATATCTCTATTCTCGGCTTGCTCATTCTTGAGCTGTCCATTCCCTGACTATATCTCCATTCTCGGAGAGCTATTCCCGGCAGAACTGATCTGATGTGATGTGGGCCTCGCCCCCATAATGCCATACCCGGCAGAACTGATCTGATGCTATGTGGGTCTTCCCCTCCAGAATGCCATACCCGGCAGAACTGATCTGATGTAATGTGGGCCTCGCCCCCAGAGTGCTATATCTGGCAGAACTGATCTGATGTAATGTGGGCCTCGCCCCCAGAATGCCATACCCGGCAATGCTGATACTGATAAAGATGTGGGCCTCGCCCCAGAGTGCCGTACCCGGCAAGACTGATACTGATGCTGATGTGGGCCTCGGCCCTGGGATTCATTCCAAATTCTGACGACATGGGCCTCAGCCCTGGGATTCATTCCAAATTCTGAAGACGTGGGCCTCGGTCTTGAAATTCATTCCAAATTCTGAAGACGTGGGCCTCGGCCCTGGGATTCATTCCCTGGATTCACTCCAAATTCTGACGACGTGGGCCTCGGCCCTGGGATTCATTCCTTTAGGATTCATTCCCGAAACTCTGACGATGTGGGTCTCGGCCCTGGGATTCATTCTAAAATTCTGATGATGTGGGCCTCAGCCTTGAGTTGATACTGATGTGGGCTTCACCCCAAAACTGAAACTGATGTGGGCCTTGCCCCAAAACTGATACTGACGTGGGCCTCGCCCCAAATAGATATTGATGTGGGCCTCAACCCCGGGACTCATCCCCAAATGAATACTGATATGGGCCTTGCTCTCATGCTGACTCTAATGTGGGCCTCGCCCCCATGCTGATACTGATATGGGCCTCAGCCCTGGGACTCATCCCCAAAACTACTACTCGTATGTTGCTGATTCTGGTTGGCTTGTCTTTGCCGCTTTCTCTTTTTATTCTTTGAAACCTGTTAATACAAAACGAAACAAACAAAAAAAGAATGCAAAATACGTTACGTGTATGCATGCATGCATGAATGAATTTCCTATTCCGTTGGGTTAGGTCTTCCGCCAGTTCTCCAGGTGATTGCTCAGTCTTCTCTCTGGTCTCATGACTCAATATCTTATTATGTCCTTGATTCGCGATGTGGTAGACTGGTCGCCCCCAGTCTTGGTTTAGCTTTCTGCTCTCTGCTGTTTTGTGCTTGATCAAGATGAACCACATGGTGGGGCCTTCCATATCATCATGCTATATCACATTCTACGAAATAGTCCTAATAGTTATACATATCATTGTCCTCAAAGAATGCTCAGTAATGAAACCAGAGAACCTTCAAAACACTCAATGCAACTCAAATCCAAGTCTTTGAATAAATGATCTATTCCAGACTCAAAGTGTGTGTGTGCAAAGGTTCCTTTGCAGATTTATCCCCAGGTAAGCTAACTCAATGATTTCGTCAATAATCGGGATCGATGGGTCAAACCAACCTAGATGTCTCAATTATGCCTGCAATTGCTTTTTTTGTGCTCAATGTGGTATGGTTTTCTTTCTCTTTTATCTCTTTCTCTTTCTTTTCTCTTTTCATTTTGAACTTCTTTTTTTTTTTCTTTTTTTTTCTCAACACACCTACCCTTTAAGGTAGCATTTCTCCTCATGGTGGTCCTAATACTCGCCCATGGGTAGCTTCACGCTTATCAGTTATAGGTGGTTCAATTCTTTTCTTTAGAGACTTTTCTTTACTTTCAACCATACCACACATCATAGCACAAGCAAATTAGGATAGACCTTTAGGCGAACGGTCATTCACCGACCTACAATTTCTTCAACTAGTCACTTTGCTAACTACTCAGGTTTTCATCGCTAAGAACCTATAATCAAGTGCTTACGAGTCTAACATAGATCAACTACTTAAAGTATCAGATAAAAACACGTCGAGGGTTTATCGTTTCTAAGGTTTCACCCTAAAGCAATCAATTTCATCATCGGACTTATGTCTAACTATCAAGGACTAAAAACAAACATTTTTTTTTTCTTCTTTTTCCTTTTTTTTTCTTTTTTTCTTTTTTTTTTTTTTTTCTTTTTTTCTTTTTTTTTTTGTCTTTTTTCCTTTTTTTTTTCTTCTTTTTTTTAAAGGCCCCAAATGGTCTTTCTATCATTTCAGTAAAGTTCTCTGTTCCTCGGTTTCCTTTTCCACGATATCCATGTTTGCTAAATTCTTCTTTGACAAGTCTTCTTTTTCCTAACCCAACAGATATCTATGATGGATTTTAAGACACGAGGTTTAACATGATGCATGTATGCCTGAGATGCATGGGATGTATGCGACATAATATGCATGGGGTTATCAAAAGCATAAAGGGTGGCCCCAATAGGTCATACAACTATGGTAAACATGTCGGTTTACGGGAGTGTGGACAAAGACTCTCGTTTGACGAAGGATTACCCACAACTAGGACTCCCCACTCAAGGGTTCAAGCGACCAAATGAGTGCACCTTTTTTATACCTTACGGTACGTGCCAACGAGTTATGGTGTGTGACTAACTGTCGAATGGATTTCTCGTTGTAGATTCCCCAGAGGGAGGGTGGAGCGAGGCTCTCTTAAGTACCCAAGCCCCTTAGGCTCTTATCGCTTGGTGTCAGGAATAAACAACGAGTCCTCCAAACTAGTCTGTCACAACGAGCTACAAGTAATGATTATCTCGGTGTCTTCACAGCTTTTCCTTATGAAAAGGTAGTGAGTGAAAGAAGACACCCGACCATCACCTAGCTCTAACAAAGCCTTTGATAAACCCCTTTCAACTCACTATCGAAACGATTAACTAAAGCACAAATCATAAACATCACAAGACATGATTTCGGGGCCGATTCAAAATATCCCCAGTGGAGTCGCCAGACTGTAGGACACAGAAATCGGCGACGCTGTTCTAGGCTCGCGGCCTAGTTGGGAAGTATGAAATAACATGGAGTCGCCACCCGGTGTGAACCGGGACAAAGATTTAAGGCCGCACTCACCCCTCGCAAGGGAAGACCTCAAACCGTTGGGTTCGGAATGGTCCCTTACATATGTCACTTGTGATGATATAATTTGTGCAATAAATTAACCGAATCTATTCAACAATCATGTTCAAGGGTACTTTGATCTAACATGCTTTCATCCAAATAATTCCACGCAATGTAACACAACAAGCATATTGAACCATTAAATCAACATGTATAAATTATTACCCAAACGCATCATAAACTAAGAACATGCGTAAAGAACAACCTAAACATGCTTTAACAAATAAATAACAACTAAATTAAACCATGCTTTAAATAATAAACAAATAACCTAAAGACTATAGCATGCTCAAATACAAATTTGGATGAGACGATATACATGTATCTTAAGTGGTACGTGGCATTGTATCCCGAGTGCAGACCATATTACCGTCCATTCGGAATCGGCTATGGAATTTACGTCCGGGTTTCCATCCGATATACCACAAAAGGGAACACATATCCGTCTCATCCACAATCACATCATGCCTCAAACGACTCTCATGCAATAATATTTTAAAATAAATAAAATAAAACGAAAGAAGATAAGTAAGAAGGTGCCCTCAGGTCTAACCTCTTTTGTTGTCTCACGAAAGGGCGTTACACGGCCGTCGGAAGGATTGATACTCCGCAACTTTTCTGGTTCACTAATCCAACGATTTTCCTCGCGGTTTCACTGCTCGGGTTGTTGTTTTCACTCCGTTTCTCTACTATTTTAAGGGTATTTTCTGGTTACTGTTTCAGGTCTATTAGGCTACTGTTTTGGGGACTGTTTTCAGAGATTTGGGGACTGTTTTTGGGGTGTATTTCAGGTGCAGTTTTAATTGGCTGACTTGCGTGGACATAGGGGCAGTAGAGGGCTGTGTGCGTAAGTTATAGGGGCTGTGAAGGGGGCTGTAGTGGGCTTAAATTTCAGGGCAGTGAGGAGGCAGTTCGGCGTGAGTTATAGAGCTGATTTGGAGGCAATTTTGTGTGATTAATAAGGGCTAGTTGGAGGCAGTTTCAAGGACTGTTATTGATCTTTGCTTTGCGTGAAGCTAGGGTTAGTGGCTGGTTTTTGTGAGTGCGTGAAGGTGGCAAGCGTGAGGGCTATGTGGCTGTTTGCATTAGGGCCTTTAGTGTGTGCTGTTTATGGAGGGTTCATGTGGAGGGCACAAGGGTAGTTGATCGTGAGTGGGAATAGATGAAGTTGGCGTGATGACTTGCAGATTGGTAAGAGTAAAGGCAAGTTACGTGGCGAGAGGGGCTGATGAATTGAATTATTGGTAGTGTAGAGGGTTGCTTTGTGCGTTGAAGGCTGATTGAGTATGGCAAGGCGTGGCTAGTTGAAGGCTGGCAACGTGTGTTTTGGCTTGTGGGCAGGCAAATTGCGTGAGGCAAGGCGTGGCTAATTGAGGGCGTGTAGGAGTGTGGGAGTTACGCGTAGGGGCAATGAGCTGGGCAAAGGGACGTGTGGCTTGTGGTTTATATGTTTGAGAGAGCAGAAATATGCATGGAGGCTTAGGGACGTGAGGCGTTTTGGAGAGAGGGGAGAGATCGAATGCCTTAGGGTTTTTTGGTTTTTGCCATGAAAGTGATCCAGCCAGCCAGGGTTTGAATTGTGTGGAGAAGGGTTATTTTTTATAGGCCAATGGAGGGGATTTACCTTGTTGGGAAAGGAATAGGATTTGTGTATTAATTAGAGATATCTTTTAATTTAGTATGTGATAAGGAATCTTTTTATTTAGGGAAGTGATTTATGTATTCTTTTTAGTTAAGGATATGATTTATTTAATTTAGGAAGGTGTTTTTTATTTAAATTAGGAATTTAATTTAATTTAATTTCAAGTTCAATTTTATTGGTGAATGTGATTTAATTTAATTTAAGTTTAATTTTAATTGGTTTTATTATTTAATGTGTTTTAAATATTTTAATTATTTAATTTGTGAGATGTGTTTTAAATGGGTTTGGTGTGTTTTAAAACAGAGTTTCAACAAGCGAACCCGAAGCGAAACAAGCGAGTTAAATCTGACAAAAATTCCATTTTCCAACTTTACCCTTCCAACGTCCGTTTCCCGCGGCTTTCACAACTAAAGAGGTAGTGTCTCCATACGAGACTCATCATCGGGCTGATATGCAAAAATGCAATGCCTACACACGGTTTCCCGAGTACTCGACAGAGGGTTAGAGGCCGCCGAAAAATAGTGGGAGACAAGAATTGAATTTGCAATATTCGTTTAATTACTTGCCATATTCGCTCAAACAATATCATTCGTCAAATAAATTAAATGTTAGTTGGACTAATATTAAATGTTGTTTTAATAAATAGTTGGACTATATTTAAACTATTCTTTTATAGTTGATTTTATAATTGGATTATAGTAATCAATATAATTGATTTTAATCTATGAAATTATAGTTGATTAAATAGTTGGACTATTGTAATCATTATAATAAATAGTACCGAAATCGTTGATTAAATAGTTGGATTATTAAAATCAAGATAAAAAATTGAAAGATTGGCATTTAAAACATAATCCTGGGGAAAATGTATTTAAATGGTTTAATTTTCAAATTGGGAATAATTCCAGGATGGTCCTGGAAACTAATAAGTTACTTTATTTGATAAAATAACATATTATGCCTAATCCCGGAGTTAAGTAAATAGTCGAGCATAATCTTTGGAAGATTTATGTGATGATAACTTAAGTGCTTAATTCATTATACTTACCGTAGTAGACTCCTTAATTTCTGAATCAGAACTAAGGATTAGATCCTTAAAGTATGATGATGAAATTAAAGGATCTTCATAAATCTATGCTTAGATTTTAGAAGTACTAAAATTGCAATAAATAACTCTTGGAGAGTTAATGACTATTCTCAAGGAGACAAAGTCAAAATTTGCAATAAGGCAAGTAGCGCAAGGCGCACCTTACTTCGATATTCTAGAAACCCGAGGCTTGGCCAAAGGCTACTGGAATGTTGAAAAGGGGCAAAAGCAAAATCATTATAATCTTCTGGGAAGATAAGGACATATCCTAAGATGTCTGCCTAAAATGTGGCAAACGGGATCGTGGAAGCGTGACTGCCGTTTGGACAAAGCAGACATGAAGGAATTGAAGAACGAGCAAGGCTCTAACTTCAAATATGTTTGTCATATTATGTTCACTACTAGTATTAAAATTGGATTTTAAATACTTAGTGTGGTACATAAAATATATGTATTGTTGTTCAGAATCTGCTATTAGCAGGATTAGGAACCTGTTATAATGTAACTAGTTTGACTAGATACATTATCTCTATATCAGTGTTTTACCCGCTGCGGGTGAACTTTTATATTCTAGAACACTAAAGTGTTTTATTATATAAAGATGATATTGAGATAAACACATTAGATGTGAATAACAGAGTTTATATTTTGAATATAAATAAATCTCAAATATATAATATGACAAACAAATAGCTCAAACTGATTTGATCAGAAGAAACTAATTGTGGCATTGTTGTCTGGGACACAATTAAACAAGAATCGTATATCCACACTTTTGAAGAGTGGGTACTCAGACTAATTTGATTCTATTAAAATGAAGTCTACGAATCTAGTTTATTGGGCAAAATGCCTAAACACTATTTACTTGGTAAAAGTGTAAATGCCACTGATCTGTTAGCCCTAATTCATAGTGAAGCAAGTGGGCATATGTCTAGCTAGGCTAGAGGTGGATATGAATATTTCGTGACCTTTACGGATTTGGCATCGCGTTATGTTTATGTGTTTCTTTTGAAGAACATAAATCGGAAACTTTTAAAAGTTTCGACATGAAATAGATGAAAAGACCGGCTAAAGTATTATACCATCACGGTAAGACCATAATGGAAAATACTTAAGCAATAAGTTTATCATATACTTGAAAGAGTATAGTATTCTTTCAAATGAGGACTCCTCCCGGAACACGTCAGTTTGACGGTGTGTCCGAACAAGATAAACCGAATTTTGTTGGACATGATAAGGTTAATCATGAGTCGCTCTGAGCTACCATTTCCTTCAACGGATAAGCATAAACAGTGCAAGAACTTATTTAGAATAAGGTTCCATAAAATCTGTTTGACAGATATCATATTAGATATGAACAGGAAAGAAACAATGTTTCACATTCCTGATAATTTGGGAATGCTAGACATATGTTTGGATGATACCAAACTAAAACCCAAATTGGATAAGTGCCAATTGTAGGTTATCCTAGGGAAACCAAAAGTATTGTACTTATACGTCTCACAAGAGAACAATTAGATTGTTGCTCACCATGCGGTTTTCCTAAGAGGAATACCGATATGCAGTGGTAAGTGGGAGGATAGTAAAACTCGATGAAAATCGGAGTAATACTATTCCAGGCATCGATTCCTAATGGAACATAAATAGTTCATCAAAGATGAAACTATCACCATAATCTTTGAATACACAAGAACCGCGTATGTCGGAGAGAGTCAGAAAACAACCTGGGGTATGGGTTTCTGATCTCACCTCATAAAGATGTTAATCTTATTGAGGTATACCAACTAACTACGTATGAGGAAGTGATACAAGGTATCGACTCCCTAATTATGACAAAGTGTCTTGAATCCGAAATGGATTCCATGTATATCAACTATGTTTGGATACTAGTTTATGTACCGCAAGACGTTATTTCTATTGGTACTATAAGTCTTCAAGGAAGACATACATGGATGGCAACATACCAACGTACAAAGCTAGGCTTGTAGCGGAAAGGTATTGTTATCAACATTGTGTTGATTACGATTCAACCTTTTACTTGTTGCCACGGTAAATCCATTTGGATAATGCTTGCTAAAGCTGCGTGTTTCATTTATGAAATATGACAGCTTTACGGGAAAATCGCTTTCCTGAACAGGAAACCTTTTGGAGGATGTTTACAACATCCTGACGGTTTTGTCGTACCAAAACTAGCAAACAAGGTTTGCAGGTTATTCGATCTATGTTTGGATTGTAGCAAGCATAGGTTCTTGGAATTATCGTTTTGATGTAATCATAACTGTTTATGATTTAATTCAAAACGAAAAGGATTCTTGTGTATATAAGAGGGTTAGTGGGAGCGCACTGACTATAACTGTCCTAAAATAATGATAATATGCCATTTCTTGGAAATGATATTCCCATAATATAATCGGTGAAAGCTTGGCTTTCATGAAAATTCTCCGAGAATTCGTACATTGAAAAATGTACGTAACCTGATGTCTCATACGCTTTGAGCATATGGATTCACAAACAGGACAATCCAAGTGATAGTCACTGGATTAATGTTAAGAACATCCGTTATTATCTTAGAGAACTAAGGATGCTGTCTTAATCTATGGAGATGGAGAACTTGAAGTGACTGGGATCACTGTAGCAAGTTTCCTAACCGATAAGACAACTAAAAGTCGCAAACAGTACTATACAGTTTGAATAACGGTACAGTGAGCTGGAAATTTTCCAAGCAAGAAACTGTTACCGTATAAACAACAAATACGGGTTATTGCTGCAACTGAGGCGGCAATAGAAGCCTTCTGGGTCAATAAACAAATCTAATTAGATTAGATATAGTTCTGTTAGCAGCTGAGCTAGGCGTTAGCACGTGCTAAAGAATTAATGGTCTCATCAACGATCCAGATACATACTTCGATATTCATCTGATCCTTTCGGATCATACATTGTGGCGATGTGATGATCGAATAAATCGCATCAGATGATAATCATGCAAATCCGCTGACGAAAGCCTTTTCTCAGCAGTTTGAGCCAACCGTACATAGTTCGGGTGTAAGACACTCGAGTGACTGGCTATAGGCCAAGTGGGAGATTGTTGGACAATTATGACCCATAGCGTCACTATTTGTACAGATCATGGTGTTGTTGTACAAATTAACTATGTGACAAATGAGATTACACTCTTATCATTTGTGATTAGATCACCTAGATATATAAATGATATGAGGTCTTTGTGATTTGTTCCTGGATTGAGAATGATATGAGACAGTATCAATCCACGAAGGATAAATCATTAAACATCCCTAGTCAGAGCATTATCGAGATTGGACATCGATGAATGCGTAAAAGACTAATATTACACTTGTGCGCGTTGTGAGGGCACAACGGCATAGTTCTCGTATATTTGTGTATAGGATACTCATGCAAGTGTAATAGGAGGTTGTGTTTTACCGATGGTACGGGAAACAGCTTCGCTCTGGATAAGACCCCCTCGGAATTCCATTGGTAGTATGACTATGTGTCTATGGAAGTCCGAAATCAGGGTAGGTGTATTTGGTCTTAACCTGAGACTTGCACCGCTAATACTTGCAACAATCAATATACTTTGGTTGCGGTCGTCCAGGGCTTTAACCGGTTCTGTGTACGCCAATGCTGGGTATATTGAGAATCGTAGTGTGTTGGGTGTGATGTCAAGACGGAAGTGTCACTCCAGTCATATGGAGTTGATGATCGCGCAGGGATATAGAACTGGTTCTCTATATAAGGTTGCAACCGTCGGGATAATATGACTAGGTCATGATTATCCGATATTAAAGAGACTAGTTGCTCGTAATCCGATATATGCTTCGTACGGGGCAGACACTGTACCAGCCCCAGGCCTTGCATGTGATCATCTGATACTGGACAGAAATACGCAATACTATGTATACTACGCCTGATATAGATCATTTATTCCTGTAAGGATATTTCCGGAGAATTGGGTAGGCATGACACTTTGCTGGAAGCCAACCTTGTCTTGTAAATCGTTATAAACGTAGTACTTGGTACTTACGTGTTCAGATAGTCCGACGATCGACTTTACTGCCAACATAACCGGGGATCTCATGGGTGGCTTCCCAAAGATTCACCAATGACGTATGACTCGCACTTTTAATTAATCTGGGATTAATTAGATGAGAGAGAAAATTAATCTGGGATTAATTGCGGAGATATTTTATCTGGGATAAAATATCATTTAGAGAGAGAACGATTAATTTGGAATTAATCGATAAATTAATATATTCGATATATTAAACGAAATTAGATTTCGACACGGAATTAAAATTTAATTTTAATTCGGGCGAACGAGTTAATTTAGAATTAATTCGTTAGCAACGTGAATAGTGATTTCGCTAGGCGTAATCATTTAATTACGACGCAATAGAAAATTCGTTAATTTGGAATTATTGAACCCGAGCCCAGGATTATTTGCGAGCGCATTCACATTTCGAATTCGAGTGCGGCACGCAAGTCAAATCGAGCGTCAAATCGCTAGTCGCATCAAGCGTCAAATCATTAGTCACTTTGAGTGATGTGACAACTTGTCACATTGATTGATTGATTGATGTAAATAGTGATGTGAGTGGTTGATAGCATTTAATGCTATTTTAGAGCCAAATTTGTGTTGACTTTTGGAAAGCCATTACATAAATTTTGGTATATGTATTTACTTGATTTTGGGAATCATTTTATTAACATATACACAACTTCTCTCACTCTCTCTCTTCTCTCACGAATTGGGAGCCAATTCTTCTCTCTTTCTCTCGCCCATGGTGGGCATTCTTCACTGGTTTTTCCACTGAAAAAACGTGAGCAGTGAAGGGGAAGCAAATGCATTTTTGTGGCAAAATCAAGAGTGCTAGCACACTCCGGGATCATACGAAGGTGATAGGGAAGTCCACCCATGAGCCGGGAATCGTTTCGCAAAGCTTGGAGCTTGGAAGATGACCTCCTAAGGCCAAAACCAGTGAGCAAAATGCAGCCCACTGCCGCACAAACCAGAGAGCAAAAACAGAATTTTTGTTCGTCAAAGCGTCGCTCAACCGATCGATGTAAGTATTCCGCGACTTTCTCCATTGTATTCACTTATGTTTCATGCTTGATAATTGTTCTTTGGATGCTTAGAATCTCCAACACTTAGACCCCTAGCACATTTACGCCCCAAAAGCAAAAGAAAGAAGAGTCCCCAATGCCTTGAAACACATCAATAAACCCACTCCAACAATTGCACAAAACAGCCCCATCTAGCAGCCCCCTACTCACGCACAAAACAACCCATCCAACAACCCTCATTAACGCCAAATAGCAACCAAAGTCCTGGCCTTCACTCACGCCAAAACCACCCCTAAGCACACATTTAATCACCGAAAATAGTCCACCCCTGAAACCTCCATTTACAGTGAAACAAGTCAAGAAACTAGCCTTATATTACTGCAAAAACTGCCCAACAAACTGCCCATAAATCACCGCATAAACTGCCCAGAAAACTGCATTCTTTCACCGCAAAACACAGCTCAGAAAATTGCCTTGAACTTCCGCATAAACTGCACCCCAAAACCCCTTTAATTACCTCAAAAACAGTCCCCAAACTGCATCCAAAATCGTAAACAACAACTGAAAATAACTACAAAAAAATAGCAGCAAAAACAGAGGAAACAACAGCCCAAAACAGCGAGGCGATGAAGGAAAACAGAAAACCAGTGAACCGGAGGAGTTGCGGAGCATTAACCCTTCCGACGGCCGTGTAACGCACTTCCAAGAGGCGACTTAAAAGGTAAGACATGAGGGCACCCTTTTATTTATTCCCATTCATTTTTAATTATTTATTAGTAATTCTTCGCATGCGTATAACTGATTTATGTATGTTGTGGCCATGTGATGAATGATTTTGTGCTATATCTCGTGGTATATCGGATGGAAACCCATATGTAAATTTCGTAGCCGAATCCGAATGGACGGTAGTGCGGTCTGAACTTGGGATACAATTCCACGTACCGCTTGAGAAACACACATATTTTGTTTCATCTAATCTTCTGTTTATTCGTTATTTATTAGAAATAGTATGTTAGTTTTACGCATGATTTAGTTGTTTAGTATGTTATTTTTATGCATGATTTAGTTGTTTCTTTCGCATTAGAAGATTAATTATATATCTTCAATGTTTATGTTTAGACAATAGATTATTTATTTATGTTTCCGTATTCATCAATTTAATGTGTCCATGAGATTGTGTGCTTGCCGTTATTTCAACTTACTTTTATGCATGCAAACTTAGATATAGGCTATATGTAAAATTAGATATAGTTGTATGCGAACTTAGATGTAGGTTATCTTGCGTATGTATGTTGCGTAGACTTGGTTAGATTATTGCACAAATCCATTCATTACAAGTGGCATAAGTAAGAGACCATTTCGAACCCAACGGTTTGAGGTATTCCCTTGCGAGGGGTGAGTGCGGCCTTAAATCATTTCCCAGTTCACACTGGGTGGCGAATCCATTTTATTTCTCCGGTTTAGTTCCCCCACAGGCTACTCCATACTCCCGATCGGGCCGCGAGCCTGGAACAGCGTCGTCGATTTTTGTGTCCTACAGTCTGGTGACTCCACTGGGCATAGAGAATCGGCCCCGAAATAATGCCTTGTTATGTTTGTGATTTTTTGTTTTAGTTAACCATGTTTACCGTGGGTTGAATGGGTTTAATCAAAGGCACTGTTAGAGCTAGGTAATGGTTTGGTGTCTTCCTTCATTCACTACCTTTCTATCAGGAAAAGCTGTGAATGTACCTAGATAATCATTTACTCGAAGCTTACCGTGATGGACTAATTTGGTGGTCCTATTGTTTATTCCTGTCACCAAGGCGATAAGAGCCTAAGAGGCTTGGGTATTTAAGAGAGTCCGCTCCACCCTCCCTATGGGGAATCTTCAATAAGAAATCCATATGACAGTCAGTCATGTATCATCACTCGTTGGCACGTACCTTAGCGTATAAAAAAGGTGCGCTCACTTGGTCGCTCGAACCCTTGAGTGGGGAGACCTAGTTGTGGGCAATCCTTCGCCAGCGGGAGCCTTTATCTACACTCCCATAAACCCACATGTGAACCATAGTTGTATGACCAATAGAAACCATCCCTTTATGCTTGTGTTTGGGACTATCATCATTTGGATTCAGTTGGACCTTTCGTCATGAGCTGTGAACTTGTTGGGCCATTTAAACTGGGATGAGTTCGTGTCTTATGACAATTGGGCCAAAAGCTTCTAAAATGACGATGTGTCATTTTATGTTTGGGCCCCTTACCATTTGAAGTTATTTAGCCACATTATTACGAAAGTGTAAACCTGTTGGGCATTTTTCAACTGGGACAAGTTTGCACCTCGCAATAGTATGATTGAATGCTTTAAAATGATAATGGGCCAACTTGCACGAAAAAAAAACTTGACGGGCTTATATATTCCATGCATCGCACGCATACATGCTAACATGCGATTTTAAAAGACACCATAGATACCCGTTGGGTTAGGGAAGAGGGAAGACTCGTCAAAAGGCCATTAGCGAACATGAGTGAATCAGTTAACGAGGGATCTCGTATGGATCAGCTGGAGACTAATCTCACTAAGGTTACCGACTAGTTGCAAGCTTTGACCACCGATGTGGCTAGTATGGCTATGTCCCATGCTGGGGGAGGCTCTGAGAATGAGAGACGTAAGGAACCTCCGAACATGTTGAGTGATGATATCCTTGTTTTTGATGATGATATGGCTGAGTATGCCACGGGAAGGATAGCTGGGTCTCAGGCTGAATTGCAGAAACTCCGAGATCAGGTAGAGTCAGTTACCCACAAGATGAGGGGTAAGCATGAAGATTTGCTGGACTATGAGGCGATGACTTTTGAGGAGCAGCTGCCGGCTCAGTTCAAGATGTCTGTCATAGCCAAGTTCAACGGGAATGGGGATCCGAGGGTCCATCTCCGACAGTATGTTTTTGTGATGAGTTCAGTGGCTCTGTAGAAGCGTCAGGTTTAGAAGATGTTCGAGATGTCACTTGAAGGGGCACCCGTAGTATGGTACCATGGCTAGAGAGGAAGGTCAAAGATGATTGGAGGGCATTGGCAGAGGCCTTTCTGAATCAATATGTCACAGATTTGGAGATCGACTTGTCGCTTCGCGACTTGGAGAATACCAAACAGAAGCCGGAGGAGAGCTTCAAGGATTATGTAGACCGCTGGAGAAGCCAGCTTCTGAAAATGCAGACTCGGCCCTCAGAGAAGGACCAGATCAAGATGATCATCAAGGGCACCAAGCCCTCTATTTATGGCAAGTTGAGGAGGATGACTTATATGATCACTGATTTCCGACAGTTGAGGGAGACTGTCATGGACATTGAGGAGGAAGAAGCTGAGAATATGAAGTTTTATGGCCTGAACAAGAGGACTGTTGGAGGACCATCAGGTGCCAAGCCCGTTTCTACTGAGGTAGCCGCCGTTAGAAACCGGCATTTTTCCAACCTAGGTAGGCCTTTGTCTAAGGTGCTTGAGAAGTTGACGAGACAAGGACTCCTAAAACCCTTAGAATCAAAACCACTTCCACACCCTCCACCACCACACTTTAACCTGAACCTTTACTGTCACTACCACCAGCAGAAAGGCCATGACACCGACAACTTTGCCCGCCTCAGACATGAAATCCAGGACCTCATAGAATCCCACAAAATACCTGACCCCGAAAAAGAGCAACCCAACACACACATAAACCCCCTACCTAACTATCACTCTGTCCCACCACCTACCTATATGATTAGCTCCGGCCTACCTGAAAACCTCATCCTCCAAACCTTTGATCGCCAAGCCTTTTGCCAAGGGATTTGGGATATCAATAGTGAGGATGAAACGGAGCAGGGGAAGAATTTCTGGCTGGACTTCTCAAACAGTGATGAAGAGGAGGTGAAATGAATGACTCGCAGTGGGTGTTTTTACAATGATACAGCGGAGAAAGGCAAGGAAGTATTGGCCGAAGGTAGAGAAGTGGCGGAGAATGGGGATAATGCTGAATGAGATGTAGTGCTGTGTTAGTTGAAGAAGACACGAGCACAACTGAGCATTTGGGAGTTGTTGTGTGCATCACAAGAGCACATGCGTACCATGGTTGAGACCTTGAGCAAGATAATAGTACCGGAGGATGCCAACCCTACGATGTTTATAGGATCGGTGCAGAAGGAAGCTTTACAGGTGATAACCTTTTCTGATGAGGAACTCCCGACGGAGGGAAGGAATCATAATAGGCCATTATTCATAAGAGCTGAAGTGAGGGGTAAGAAAACGTCTTGTGTAATGGTGGATGATGGCTCATCTATCAATGTGTGTCCTTTGAAGATCTTGTCGAGGTTGGGTATAAAGACGACAGATCTGAGTCCCTCCAATATGACTATCAAGGCATATCATGATAGCAAGCGAGGAGTTGAGGGTACTTTTACTGCAGTGGTCAAAGTGGGCCCAATAGAGGATGAGGTCGAGTTCACAGTGCTTGATATCCCGACCACTTTTGTTTTGCTATTGGGGAGGCCATGGTTTCACAAGCTTGGGGGCGTGCCCTCCACTCTGCATCTGGTCATCTAGTTTCCGTATGGGGGAGAGATTGTCACTATCAGAGCTGAGGTAGACAATGCTGTGGCCGCTTTGGAGATATGACCTTTCATGAGATTCCAAGTGTCGGCAACCTTTGAGGAGTGGGTAGATCCTAAGGTGGCTAGGATCATAGAGAATATGAAGTTCGAGCCAGGCACAGGCTCAGATGTTGGAGGAGCATTGCCCGACTTCAAGGGGCAGCCCACTAGGAGAGGTTTGGGATACAAGTCCGACGAGGATAAGTCGAAGGCTAAGAAGAAAGGATTTAAGCTGACAGAATATTTTGTGAAAGCCATAGGGTACCAAGGAGAGCCTGAACCAGTGGAAGTCAACGGGGTCATGGTACTAGGATTTGAGATCTTCCAGGATGTGATGGGTGAGAAGCCACTGGCAGAAGAAGTTGGGAAGGAGAAAGACAAGTGGGAAGACGAGCTGATGAAACTGGAGAGCTTGACTCTGGAGGAGAGCAATGAGACTGAAGACAACCCGACCGTAGAGGATAAATCGTCTGTGGATGACAAAGATATTTATCTCCCTGATTTATTTGAGTGTACTCATGCATTCGCTAATAATAAAGACATTCATTTTCCTTACTTGCCTGAGTCTCTTCCTTTCAACTTGCATGACTTGAGTATATTTGACATCAACTCAACCAAAACAAATACATTTAACCTTGGCACGCCTGAAAACCCCAAGGAATTCTAATTGCAAGTGAGGTTACCCCTGAGGAGCGGAAGAAATTAGAGGAGATGTTAGTCAAATATGCTAAAGTATTCGCTTGGTCCTACGAGGACATGCCCGGAGTGGATAGAAGTATCGCCCAACACATAATACCAACTTATCCGAACATGAGGCCAGTAAAGCAGAAGCTCCGAAGATGATGAGACCTGAGTGGGCCGAGAAAGTTAGAGAAGAAGTCAAGAAACAGATAGATGTGGGATTTATGGAAGTAGTGAAGTACCCCGAGTGGTTGGAAAACATTGTGCCAGTGCCGAAGAAAGATGGGAATGTCAGAATGTGTGTGGATTACAGAGACCTTAACAAAGCTTGCTCGAAGGACGATTTCCCTTTACCTCATATAGATGTGCTAGTTGATAGTGCAACTTTATCTGCCATGTACTCATTCGCAGACGGGTTCTCCGGATATAATCAAGTTCTTATGGCTGAAGAAGATAAGCATATGACTGCCTTTGTCACAGAGTGGGGTACATATTGCTATAAGGTAATGCCGTTTGGACTTAAGAATGTAGGAGCCACTTACCAGCGGATGGCCACTACATTATTCCATGACCTGATGTATAAGGAGATTGAGGTATATATGGATGATATGATGGTGAAGTCAGAGACAATAAGCGGACACATAGAAGCACTGGAGAAGTTCCTTGAACGAGTCGATAAATACAACCTGCGGTTAAATCCCAAGAAGTGCATGTTCGGAGTAACGTCAGGAAAGTTACTAGGACACACGGTGGGAATAAGAGGAATAGAAGTAGACCCTGAGAAAATCAAGGCGATTACCGAGATACCTGCGCCAAAGAAAGAGAAAGAAGTGAGAGTATTCCTCGGGAAAATTCAGTACATCAGTCGGTTCATCGCTAAGTTGACGTCAGTATGCGAGCCTACCTTCAAATTGCTGAGGAAAGACCAACCAGTGAAATGGAATGAGCAATGCCAAGAAGCTTTCGACAAGATCAGGGAATACTTGGTGAAACCACCTGTCTTGAAACCTCCAAGACCGGGCAAACCCTTGATATTGTATTTGGCCATAGAACCCAAAGCGCTGGGGGCGATGATGGTAGAAGCAGATGAGACGGGGGGTAGAGCATGCAGTCTACTACCTCAGTAAGAAGATGCTTCTGTATGAAGCCCGCTACCAAGAAGTAGAGAGGATCTGTTTGGCAGTAGTGTGCGCGTCCAGAAAACTGCGTCATTACTTCCAATCGTACAAGATCCAAGTAGTAGAAAAAGAGAATCCCTTGAAGTATCTGCATTCAGTGCCTTCGCTAGTAGGGAATTAGGCATATGGTTGGTATTGCTGACAGTGTTTGATGTTGAGTATCTCACTTCTAAAGTAATCAAAGGGCGAGCCGTAGCAGAGTTCCTGGCATTACAACCTATAGAGGGAGACCAATACAAGTTTGAATTCCCAGACGAGGAGATCCAGACAATAACGATCTAAGGATGGAAAATGTATTTTGACGGAGCAATGAACTGCAAAGGAGCCGGAATATGGATTATGATAGTAACCCCCGTAGGAGAAACACTGCCCATGGCCAAGAGGTTGACGTTCAGAGTAACTGACCGGCGTAAACACACACGTATAACGCAAGCGCACGTATCGTTCAAGTAGTATAAAAAGTATCGATCCCACGAGGACTTAATATCTATTCTATTAATTTTATGAGGTCAAGTGATTACTAATATCTAACAAGTTGTTTGAAAAGATAATGATGATTCTAAATTTAAAACAAGTAAAAGAAATATGAGAGTAGATTAATGAGAATTAAGACTATCTAGGGTTGTGAATTCTTCCAATATTAATTAAAAGATGAAGTAGTTAAATTATAGTTGGGTAAAATATTGAATTATTAATCTGGAACACTAAATTATGTAAAAGCCTCTTCCGATGGTCATTTACAAATACCTAGAATCATCAAATTGAATCATATGTCTATGTCAATTAAATTACCTAGATTCATTAAGATTGAATTCCAATTATTGATTACCCCCGCCCAACAGGTATATTCCTATCCTGTAAGGAAATCTATTAAAGGTTTATCTATCCTTAAAGAAGATCGTGGGTTGTTGAGTATAAGGTCTTTAAACTTAAAGTCTCTATGTCTAGTTCATTTTAAGTTTAACTAATCAATTTTATTAATGGCCAGTTAATAAAAAGGCATTAAGATTATGACTCAACAAATAACTCTTTAATTACCCAAACTATAATCTAACCCTTTTTAAAAACAGTGATATTAGATTTTATCACAACCCTAGATATTTAACTTAGTTACAACACATAACTAAAACTGATAAAAAATTAAAAGACATAAAGTGAAATTGCTGAAAAGTATTTGTAGAAAAATAATTTGCAAAGAAATGATAAGGCAAAAGGAATCAACTTCTACTATTTACTATTTAGATATCTCCCAATAAAATAATATATAATCTTGTGATATTTTAAACCGACCGTCCAGAATGGCGGTATCCTGATTAAGTCAAATTCAAATATACCAGCCATAAGGCGGAACAAAAATATAAACTTAAACCAACCGACCAGAATGGCGGTATCCTCATTAAGTCAAGATTAACCAATTTAAATTGAATAACCAACCGTCCAGAATGGCGGTATCCTTTATTAATTCAGATTTTAAATAGTTTATATATTATATTTTAAGGGAGATTAATCTAAATAGCAAAAGTAAGAGTATTACCTTATTACCTCAGCATAGAGAAGTTACCCCATCATGGATGGATAGAATTACTACTACAAAGCATAAATAAAACTAAATAAAAGAAACTAAGAAGAGAACTCTTTATTTATATATAAGATTTTAGAGGAAGTGGTACATTTAAAACTGAAAAATCGAAATCTATTTATAGGCCCGAGTAGGTGGAGCGTGTCGGACCGCGCAAGCTTTGCGCGTCGCGACGCACTGACGTGGCATATGCTCATTGGTTCTTCTCAACGCACCGGACATGTGGCATGGCGGCTGAAAAATTTCGGCTCGTTGAATTTTTGACACGTGGCAAGGCGGCTGGAAATTTTGGCTCGTTGAATTTTTGACACGTGGCAAGGCGGCTAAGCTGGGCGTCGCGACGCTAAGGTCCTCGGCGTCGCGACGCCGAAAATTACAATTTTGTCCTTTTTGCCAAATTTCACAGTTTTGCTCGAAATCACCTCCAGAATGTCCTGAAACTTTATTTATCTGCAAAATAACACAAAACACATCAAAATATTCACAAAACTCAAGAAACTATACAAAATATTAAGTTAAAGGAGTGGGAAATAGTGATACATTTATCACTCATCACACCCCCAAACCTAACATTTTGCTAGTCCTCGAGCAAAATAAAATAACATAATAAAATTTTAACTAAGCCACTTTCGTAGGGATCATGATTGCATTTAGCATTGCAACAAGCCTTTAAACCCCTAGGTGTCCCTAGTGGACGAGTTGTACTCTCGTGAGGGTTTACAGCAATGATACCCACAAACATTTTATAAAAGTAAAAAGGTAGTGAAACTAATGCACACAAAAGCAAAAAGACAAGCGAAAAGAGAATAAAGATGTTAGCGACTAATCAGGTGAAACTTCTACTCCCATTTTACTAGTTGTTTTGTTTCATTTTAAATTACTAAATAAGTAAATTCTCCGATTTTTTTTACCATTCTTCATATACACAGCTAACAAAGTATTAAACAACTCATTTTTGCCCACAAAAATCATAAGTGCAGTTGATAAGAGAGTAATATTTTTGTCCTAAAGTTTTATCAGATTTCACATCTTTTGAAGTAATGGAATAAATTTTTTTTTTGATTTTTTTGATTTTTTCTTTGATTTTTTATTTATTTATATACAATATCTTCCATCTATGTAGCGAGCTTTAGGTCGGTGGCTCCCACACCAGTTGGCTTTAGGGCATCAGGTGTTAAGACACCCCTAAGGACTTAATTACTCAGACTTCAGATATATATACATATATATAATTTTTTTTTTTCATTTTTGATCCATGTAACGAGCTTTGGGCCAGTGACTCCCAAACCAGTTGGTTTTAGGGCACTAGGTATTAAAATACCCTTACAGACTTAATAACTTGGATCTCAGATGTATATATATATATATATTATATATATATATATATATATATATTTTTTTTTTTTATTCCATCACTTTTTTTTTGAGATGCTTCTCCAATTAAACTATAGCACTGAATATTACAATCTTTTCAATTTTATCATATGTCCGTATGTTACCATGTATGTTGATAATATCTGCCAACTAAGTATATGAAGATTCATTTTAGTCAGTTTTATGGAGAATTTACAGATTTAATAATTCAAAGTGAATAAACAAAAATTAACTTGTTTTGAATTAGGTTTGAAATACGTCTCAGGAGTGGAAATTCCTTACACAGCTATTTCTTACCAATTTCATCTTTTTAGTCAACATAACAACAAAACATTTCTACTGGTCATATAACTATAATTTACATGTGGTTTTAGAAGTTTAATCAAAGGCTCTCGCTAACGAAGGATTGTTCACAACTAGGACTCCCCACTCAAGGGTTCAAGCGACCAAGTGAACGCACTTTTTTATACCTTATGGTACGTGCCAACGAGTTTATGGTGTGTGACTAACTGTCGAATGGACTTCCCGTTGTAGATTCCACAGAGGGAGGGTGGAGCGAGGCTCACTTAAATACCCAAGCCCCTTAGGTTCTTATCGCTTGGTGTCAGGAATAAACAACGAGTCCTCCAAACTAGTCTATCACAACACGCTACAAGTGAATGATTATCTAGGTGCCTTCACAGCTTTTCCTTATAGAAAGGTAGTGAGTGAAGGAAGACACCAAACCATCACCTAGCTTTAAATATGCCTTGGATAAAATGCAAAATATTTTTGTAATTTTTTAAAAAATTTTAATTTTTTTGTATTTTTCGAAAAATTTTGGAATAAAAATAAAAACACAATACAAACAAGTACTATTAACTATTCCTCACCCCCAAACCTAAATGAGACATTATCCCCAATGTCTTAAACAGTAGAAGAAGAGTTTAGAAGATAGTACCTGGTTGGCTGAATTACTACAAGCAAATTAAAGGTTAAGATCCAGATTAACACGACGCCTCTTACCACGATCATCATCAAACCATTTTATCTTTGAAATGATAGGGTCAACTTGTGGTTCATAGGCTATGAGTTGGTCAAGTAGATCTGGAGCAGACCTAGCAGTAAAAAGGAGTTCTTTCATAGGTTTTGACACGAACCCATTTCTCCGAGCATCATCAAGAAACACACAAAGAAAATCATAAAATCCATCAACGTTGAGCAGTCCAAGCGGTTTCTGGTGTATGTTCAGGTTCGCCCAGAATAGAACTATAAAAATTTCCTCTAATGTACCCAAGCCACCTGGCAAAGCAATAAAAGCATCAGAACGGTTAATCATTTCAACCAGTCGTTCAGACATACCTGGCATGATCAGTTCCTCTCCGTTTGATGATCCAATAAGATTAGCCTCTGCCAAGGGTTTTGGGATGATTCCCAAAACATGAATGCCTCCTTCTTGTACGGTCTTTGAAATGATCCCCATTAGTCCAAGATTGCCTCCGCCATATATTAAATGCATATTCCTTGGAGCTAAGACTCGACCCAATTCTTGTGCAGCTTCTATGTATTGTGGTTTAGTACCAACACTACTACCACAAAACACACAGATGTTTTCAACTCGTCTTCTTGAAGTGGCTTCCATTTTTGATTCTCCAAGAATCGAGCGAAATGCTTGTCCAGTTTGCTTTTCTGAAGACGCTGAGGAAAAGGTGGAGGTGGAGTGATCTGTTCTTTTTCCTTTGCTTCTTTTTCCTCCATCTGTTTCTCTGCTTCTTTTGGAACTTCCTCAGTTGTTTTTTTGGCTCCAACATCTTTGTTGATTTCAGTACCACTTTTTAACATGATGGCATTACACTGCTCCTTTCCCATGTTCCTTGGATTTGGTTCTGTGTTGCTAGGAAGGGTACCTGGCGGTCTGTAACTCTGAGCATTGGCCAGTTGTCCAATTTGATTCTCCAGTGCTTTGATGGAAGCAGATTGGCTTTGAAACATAGCATCATATGCTGCTTGTTGCTTTTTGAACATCTCTGCAAGCCAATCTTTCATTTCTGGGTCTTTTTCAACTTCCTGGCTTTGCTGTTGATATCCTGGTGATGGATAGTTCTTTTGCCCTGAATTGTTGCTCCATGAGAAATTGGGATGATTCCTCCACCCTGGATTGTAGGTGTTGGAATATGGATTATTCCCCTGTCTGTTGAAATTGTTGACATAATTCACCGTTTCTTCATGTTGATTTTGTTCTTTTGCTTCTCCATATGGTGAATTTGTGGTTCCAATGTTACTTTGCTTGCCTAGAGTATCCATGAATTTGCATATCTGATCCAGTTTGGTACTAACTGCTGAATTGGCTCCAACCTCATAAATTCCAGCAATTCGTTGAATCATGCTCCTTTCTGTTGGCCACAATGAATTATTGTTGGCCATTTCTTCAATTAGGTCCCAGGCTTGCTCTTCTCCTTTTGCCATCAATGCTCCTCCAGCAGCAGCATCAATTGTGGTTCTCATAATTCCAGAAATTCCATTATAGAATGTTTGGACTTGAAGCCATTTTGGAATCTCACGGTGAGGACATTTCCTGAGCAAATCTTTGTACCTTTCCCAAGCTTCGTAGAAAGTTTCTGATTCTTGTTGTACAAAGGATGTGATGTCATTCCTCAACTTTCCAGTTCTGGCTGGTGGAAAGTACTTTGCAAGAAATTTGGTGGCTAAAGCGTTCCAAGTGGTGATGGAACCAGCTGGAAGTGAATGTAGCCAAGCTTTAGCTCTGTCCTTCAAAGAGTATGGAAAAACACGCAGTCGCATTGCTTCTTCAGCTTCTCGGTTGTAATTAAAAGTACCGCAAACTTCTAGGAAGTTGCTGATGTGGGCATTAGGATCTTCAGTTGCATTCCCCCCAAACTGCACTGATTGCTGAATCATCTGAATGCAAGTTTTGATGTCACCTGCATTTGCCACCGGAATGGTTCTGTCTCGAATGGGAATTGGTGGTGCAACCTCCAAAGGTTCAGGTTCCATGTTAACAATTGCTTCTTGGCCTTGTCGCCTTTCCCTTCTCAATTGTCTAATGGTTCTTTCAATTTCTGGGTCAAGCGGTTGTAGTTCAAAGCTTCTGGTTCGTCTCATTAAGATTCTGATAACCTGAAACACAATAAAACGAAAACAATAAGTAAATAGAAAATTAGATACAAGTAACGTATCTAACCTCAAAACTAATAATAAAAGATAAAGAAGTCCCCGACAACGGCGTCAAAAACTTGACCGGCGTAAACACACACGTATAACGCAAGCGCACGTATCGTTCAAGTAGTATAAAAAGTATCGATCCCACGAGGACTTAATATATATTCTGTTAATTTTATGAGGTCAAGTGATTACTAATATCTAACAAGTTGTTTGAAAAGATAATGATGATTCTAAATTTAAAACAAGTAAAAGAAATATGAGAGTAGATTAATGAGAATTAAGACTATCTAGGGTTGTGAATTCTTCCAATATTAATTAAAAGATGAAATAGTTAAATTATAGTTGGGTAAAATATTGAATTATTAATCTGGAACACTAAATTATGTAAAAGCCTCTTCCGATGGTCATTTACAAATACCTAGAATCATCAAATTGAATCATATGTCTATGTCAATTAAATTACCTAGATTCATTAAGATTGAATTCCAATTATTGATTACCCCCGCCCAACAGGTTTATTCCTATCCTGTAAGGAAATCTATTAAAGGTTTATCTATCCTTAAAGAAGATCGTGGGTTGTTGAGTATAAGGTCTTTAAACTTAAAGTCTCCATGTCTAGTTCATTTTAAGTTTAACTAATCAATTTTATTAATGGCCAGTTAATAAAAAGGCATTAAGATTATGACTCAACAAATAACTCTTTAAATTACCCAAACTATAATCTAAGCCTTTTTAAAAACAGTGATATTAGATTTTATCACAACCATAGATATTTAACTTAGTTACAACACATAACTAAAACTGATAAAAACTTAAAAGACATAAAGTGAAATTGCTGAAAAGTATTTGTAGAAAAATAATTTGCAAAGAAATGAAAAGAAATGCTAAGGCAAAAGGAATCAACTTCTACTATTTACTATTTAGATATCTCCCAATAAAATAATATATAATCTTGTGATATTTTAAACCAACCGTCCAGAATGACGGTATCCTGATTAAGTCAAATTCAAATATACCAGCCATAAGGCGGAACAGAAATATAAACTTAAACCAACCGACCAGAATGACGGTATCCTCATTAAGTCAAGATTAACCAATTTAAATTGAATAACCAACCGTCCAGAATGGCGGTATCCTTTATTAATTCAGATTTTAAATAGTTTATATATTATATTTTAAGGGAGATTAATCTAAATAGCAAAAGTAAAAGTATTACCTTATTACCTCAGTATAGAGAAGTTACCTCATCATGGATGGATAGAATTACTACTACAAAGCATAAATAAAACTGAATAAAAGAAACTAAGAAGAGAACTTTTTATTTATTTATAAGATTTGAGAGGAAGTGGTACATTTAAAACTGAAAAATCGAAATCTATTTATAGGCCCGAGTAGGTGGAACGCGTCGGACCGCGCAAGCTTTGCGCGTCGCGACGTGCTGACGTGGCAGATGCTCAATGGTTCTTCTCAACGCACCGGACACGTGGCATGGCGGTTGAAAAATTTCGGCTCGTTGAATTTTTGACACGTGGCAAGGCGGCTTGAAATTTCGGCTCGTTGAATTTTTGACACGTGGCAAAGGCGGCTAAGCTGGGCGTCGCGACGCTAAGGTCCTCGGCGTCGCGACGCCGAAAATTACAATTTTGCCCTTTTTGCCAAATTTCACAGTTTTGCTCGAAATCACCTCCAGAATGTCCTGAAACTTTATTTATCTGCAAAATAACACAAAACACATCAAAATATTCACAAAACTCAAGAAACTATACAAAATATTAAGTTAAATGAGTGGGAAATAGTGATACATTTATCACTCAACAGTAACCAACAACATGGCTGAGTATGAAGCGTGCGCCTTTGGACTGACGACATTGATAACCTTGAAGGCTTAGAACGTGGAGGTATATGCAGACTCGATGTTGGTAGTCCGACAAATGCAAGGAGAATGGGAATTGAAGGAAGAACGGTTGAAACCTTACCTATTCCACCTCAGGAATCTGGCACAAGCTCTCCCCGATTGTAAATTTCAACACTTGCCGCGAGAAGAAAATCAAATGGCTGACAAGTTAGCTACACTAGCTGCAACTTGGGAAAATCCGGAGAAGTTGGTGATGAGGCCTCTAGTGTTGACAACAGCAGGCAGACCCGTTTACGAGATAGATATGATATTAGAGGTCGACGATGGGAAACCTTGGTATTACGATATTCAGAGATATCTAGAACGGGGGGAATTCCGAGTAGCAGCAAGTAGGAAAGACAAGATGCCCATTCAGAAATTAGCTTCCCAGTATGTGAGTTTGAAAGGAGAACTATACAAGAGGCAAGAAATTGGCATCCAGCTGAAGTGTCTGAGGAAGGAAGAGGCTCAGAAAGCGATGGAAGAAGTACACGCTGGAGTATGTGGACCGAACATGAACAGATTGAACTTGTCCCGCAAGATAGTGAGACAAGGTTTCTACTGGTCGACCATGGAAGCTGACTGTACGAAGCTGGTAAAACATTGTCATGATTGTCAAGCGCTCGGTAACTTGAACCATTTTCCCCACACAGAGTTGCACGGGTTGTCGAAGCTGTGGCCTTTCTCAGTATGGGGAATTGATATAATCGAAGAAATTTGATCGCATGCATCGAATGGACATCGCTTCATAGTAGTGGCAGTAGACTACTTTTCAAAATGGGTGGAAGTCGAGTCATTTCGTAACGTCACAGCAAAGCAGATGGCAAAATTCATAGCCCGGAACATCATTTGTGGATATGGGATGCCGCATCACATAGTAACAGAAAACAGAGTCTAGTTTCAAGGATAAACAAAGGCAATGCTACAGAGGTATGGGATAGGACATCACGAGTCGTCACCTTACCGACCACAAGCGAATGGGGCAGTCGAGGCAGCCAATAAGACGATAAAGAAGATACTAGCCAAGACGATGAAGAACTACAAAGATTAGGCTGACAAACTACGATACGCCATGTGGGGATACAAAACTTCTGTGAGAACAGCAACATGAGCCACGCCTTACTCTTTGGTCTACGGGATGGAAGAAGTACTGCCAGTGGAAGTTGAGATATAATCTATGCGGGTATTAGCAGAAGTAGAGTTACCTGAACAAGAATGGGACTCGCGGAGATTTGAACAGTTAGCATTACTGGATGAAAAGAGAATGAAGTCTTTATGTCATATGCAGTTATACCAGAAGAGGTTGGGTCGAGCATTCAACAAGAATGTGCGTCCTACTAAGATCAGAAAGGGTGATTTGGTACTTGAGCAGTCAAAGCCGTCGACGACAGACCCGTGAGGAAAGTTCAGACCCAACTGGGAAGGACCCTACATAGTCAAGAAAGTCATGGGAAATGGGGCAGTGAGACTGTCAGATTTAGAAGGGAACGAGTTCACTGAGCCAATCAACGTGGATAGATTGAAGCAAAATTTTACCTGAGGGAAAGAAGACCGAGCGATCACCAGGAGGACTGGCGGAAGACCTAACCCAACGGAATAGGAAATTCATTCATGCATGTATGCATACACGTAACGTACTTGCATTCTTTTTTTGTGTTTGTTCTGTTTTGTATTTACAGGTTTCAAAAAGAATGAGAAAGCGGTAAATGTAAGCCAACCAGAATCAGCAACACATCAGTATCATTTTCGGGAATGGATCCCAAGGTTGAGGCCCATATCAGTATCAGTTTCGAGAATGGATCCCAGGGTTGAGGCTCATATCAGTATCAGTTTCGGGAATGGATCCCAAGGTTGAGGCCTACATCGGTATCAATCGGAAATGAATCCCAGGGTTGAGGCCCACATCAGTGTCTGTTTCAGGAATGGATCCCAGGGTTGAGGCCCACATTATCAGCGGTTGAAAGGAAGAATTCCAGTCGAGTGAAAAAAAAAGAAAAGTCCTTGATGGTCAGGCATATGTCCGGTGATGAAATTGTTTGCTGTAGGGTGAAACCTTAGAAACGATAAGTGTAAGATGTGCTCTCATCCGGTATTCTGAGTGGTTGATTTGGGCTAGACTCACGGGCACATAATTACAGGATCTTAGCGGTGGAAGCCTGAGTAGTCGGTGAGACGACTAGTTGAAGAGATGGTGGATCAATGAATGATCGTTTGCTTAGATGTCCATCCTGGTTTACTCGTGTTACGATATGTGATATGGTTGGAAATGAAGAAAAAGTCTCCGAAGAGGAAAAATAAACCACCTATAACCAATAAGCGTGAAGCTACGCATGGGCGAGTATTAGTACCACCATGAGGAGAAATGCTACCTTAAAGGGTATGCGCATTGAAAAAAAAAAAAGAGAGAGACGAAAGAGAAAGAAAACCATATCATATTGAGTACGAGGAAGTAATCCCAGAGCATGGTCAAGACATCTCGGTTGGTTAGACCCACTGATCCAATTCTCCGAGACAAAATCATTGAGTTGGCTTACTTAAGGATTAAGCTGCGAAAGAACCTTGGCACACACACACTTGGAGTCTAGTTCAAATCATTTATTCAGACGGTCGGATTTGAGTTGTATCAAGTACTTTGAAGGTTCTCTGGTTTCGACGCTAGGCATCCGTTGAGGACAAAAATATGTTTAGCTATCGGGATTATCTCGTGAGATGCAGTATAGTAGGTGGGTATGTAACATCACATCAGGAGATCTACCTTGACCTAATGAAAGCAGCAAAGAACAGAAGAATGAACCGAGACTGGGGGCGACCAGTCTACCCTTTCTCATATAGCATGGTTCGGGAATGAAACATCACATCAGCAATGCCTCAGGGATGAGGTTCAGTATACCGGGAATGGCACTCCGGGGATGGAGCATGGGTCGAGGCCCACATCAGTATCAGTTTTGGGGATGAGTCCCACGGTCGAGGCCCACACATCATCAGCAGTTTGGGATGCGTCCTAGGGTCAAGGCCCATACATCATCAGCAGTTTGGGATGCGTCCCAGGGTCGAGGCCCACACATCATTAGCAGTTTGGGATGCGTCCCAGGGTGGAGGCCCACACATCATCAGTAATTTGGGATGCGTCCCAGGGTCGAGGCCCACACATCAGTAGCAGTTTGGGATGCTTCCCAGGGTCGAGGCCCACACATCATCAGCAGTTTGGGATGCGTCCCAAGGTCGAGGCCCATACATTATCAGCAGTTTGGGATGCGTTCCAGGGTCGAGGCCCACACATCAGCAGTTTGGGATGCGTCCCAGGGTCGAGGCCCACACATCATCAGCAGTTTGGGATGCGTCCCAGGGTCGAGGCCCACACATCATCAGCAGTTTGGGATGCGTCCCAGGGTCGAGGTGTTGGACAAAATGACCCATAGCGTCACTATTTGCACAGATCATTGTGTTGTTGTAGCAAATTAACTATGTAACAAGGAAATTGCACTCTCGTCATTTGTGATTAGATCACCTTAGATATATAAATGAAGAGAGGTCCCTATGATTAGTTCCTGGATTGAGATGATATGAGACAGTATCAGTCCACGAAGGATTAATCATTAAATATCCCTAGCCGTAGTATTATCGAGACTGGACATCGATAATGCGGAATAGGCTAGTATTGCACTTGTGCGCGTTGTGAGGGCACAACGGCATAGTTCTCATATATATAAGTATTGGATACTTGTGCAAGTGCGATAGGAGGTCGTGTTTCACCGATGGTACGGGAAACAGCTTCGCTCTGGATAGACCCTTCGGAATCCCATTGGTATTATGACTAGGTGTCTATGGGAGGCCGAAATCAAGGTAGGTGTGTATAGTCTTAACCTGAGACTTACATCGCTAATACTTACGACAATCGGTAAACTTTGGTTTTGGTGGTGGGGATCTTAACTGGTTCTGTGTTCACCACTTCTGGGTTTATGAGAGAGTCGTAGTGTATTGGATGTGATGTCGAGACGGAAGTATCACTCCAGTCATAATGGAGATGATGTCACGCAGGATACGGTATTAGTGCTCTTTTAGTGATGCGCATCCAATCGGGATATTATGACCAGGTCATGGATATCCGATTATAGAGACTAGTTACCAGACATCCGATATGTGTTTCGGACGGGGCAGACACTTATCCAGCCCCAGCCCTAGCACGTGACCATCCGATACTGGGCCGATATGCACAATACAATTGTATACTACGCTTGATACAGATCTAGATATTCTTGATGAATATGTCCGGAGAACCTGGGAAGACTTGGTGCTTTGCTAGGAGTCGACCTTGTCTCGTAAATCGGTAGAACGTAGTACTTGATACGTACGTGATTCGGATACTCCGACGACCGTATTTACTGCCAGATTATCCGGGGATCTCATGGGTCGCTTCCCGATAATCCACCGATGACGCACAACTCGCACTCTTGAATAATCTGGGATTATAATAGAAGAGAGAGAAAATTAATCTAGGATTAATAACGGAGATATTTTATCCGGGATAAAATGTCGTCTAAAGAGAGAGAACGATTAATTTGGAATTAATCGATGAATTAATATATTCGATATATTAAACGAAATTAGATTTCGACGCGGAATTAAAATTAGATTTTAATTCGGGCAAACGAGTTAATTCAGAATTAATTCGTTAGCGACGTAAATAATAATTTCGCCAGGCGCAATTATTTATTTAAATTCGATTGAATTAACGTCGCGACGTAAGCTCGGTATTTCGGAAATATCGAACCCGAACGCGTGAGTGCACGTGGGCCCACTTTCATTTGGAAACGTGTGGGGCCCACATGACACATGTCATTCTAATGCTTTGCATGTAGATAGTGTACAATGCACTCAATGTTATTGCATGGAAATTGAGTGTTTGACACTCTAAGCTATTGCATGTGTTGTGTCATAAATTTATTATTAATTTAATAAATTATGGCATAAATATAAATTGATTTTTGGTAAATCATTTTATTAACTTAATACAACTTCTTCTCTCTCAAATTTCTCTCTTCTCTCACGCCCAAATGAAGAAATTCTTCACTGGTTTGGAACCAGTAATGGCGTGAACAAAGGGAAGCAAGAGTGGTTTCTCATGGTGAGAAATCAAGTGCTAGCACACTACGAGTCTTGCGAAGGTGGTAGGGAGGTTCCCCCATGAGACGGGATCCATCCGACGATGATTGGAGCTCCGTTTCTTCACCCAATTTTCTGTTTTGCAGGGCAGTGGACTGCATGCAGTGGGCGTGAAAGGCAGTGCGTTTTTGGGCTTGAATCGTCTCCATATCGACTCAACCGATCAATGTGAGTATTCCGCTACCTCCGTTGATGTGTTCACACATAATTTCATGTCTTGTTTGACCTTGGGACCTATAGAAAACCAACAATGGCATCATGAGCTAAAGTTGCAAGCATGAAATTTGTAGGGCTTAAAAATTTGGGTAAATGTTTGTTGAGCATGATTTGAATGAATTGAATGTTTGAGTATGCTTATAACATGTTTAAATTCATTTTGGTTGGACTAATTTGATGAAAAATGATTTGGAATTATTTTCCCCCATATTTCATGTTGGCCGAATGTCAATGATTTTGAATCATTGGAATTTTGTTGATTTTAATTCATTGGATGAGTTAAAATCATGTAGGATGATGTTAATTTATTGTCAATTGGATTGTACTTTGAATTGAACATAAACCCTAAATTCCATGTGTTGGCCGAATGGTATATGCCCTTAATGTCTTGGTGTTTTTTGGTTTTGTGACATTGGATGTGTGTGAAATCAAATCGGAGGGTGATTTAATGTCGATTGTAGGTTCGATTGGATCGAAACCGAATCGGACACAAAATCCCTCCTTGGCCGAGACTTAGCAAGCATGTAATTGGTTTGATTTTTCATTATGTATGTTTGACATGTAATAATGAATGAAGCATGATTAATTGGACTAATTGGTGTGCTTCGGAAATATCGATTTAGTCGATTAATCATATAATGCACTTTTGGTAATTAAATTGTGTGAAAATTGGATTTTGGATTTAATTCATTGGGCCTATTTTGGAAATTAGGATTTAATGTTGTAATTGGGCCTTTTGGGCTTGATTTATCAAGTTTGGTTTAGGCCAAGTGGATTGGATCCAATTGGGCCCAAAACCTTAACCATAAAGCCCAATTGCGACTAATGAACCCTTAATGTTTAATTGGGCCTAATGGGGCGAAATTGATTTCTAAGGCATTTTGGGTGATTCCACTATTGGGCTTTGGTTGCCGAAGCCCATGCCTAAAGAAATTAATTGAAGCCCATTAGACTTGAATTAAATTGACGTTGGACGTTAATCGGACTTTGAGTCCCGACGCGATTGAATTTGGAATTTAAATCGTAAAGGTTTATTAAATAAAGTGCAATATTTAATTTGGAATTGAATAATGAATTAGTATTAAATACATGTTAAATTAGATTTAATGATGTAGTTTAATTTAATTCATGAATTCGTACTTTAAGTACTTATTCGCAAAAACGAGTTTGACTCGAACAAAATCAAATCGTTGTTTGAACATTGGATGATCACTTAATTATCAGATTAATTAATTTGATTAGATTGATTGATAGCATGCTTATGTGTGTGAATACATGGTTGTGTTGAATGAATAATGCATATCGGATGGATATTAGTCGGGTGGGCAATTTTGGAAATTGTAATAAATTCGATTTATTAAATTGGACCTGCGTGTCCAGCCTTATCACCTTCTTTCTCTTTGTATTCTCTTCTCACCTATTCCCCTCTATGTATATGAGGTTTCTTTAGAAGTGTAGTGTAACGGGTAGAAGTAGTACAAGTGCTAGCTTGAGTGAGAAAGGGAGAGATTTGATCTAGGATCAATGTGTTAAGTATCCATCCGCATATCATTATTATTTTATTTCATACTCGCTTTATTATGTATTTAGAATGCATGTTTAAGGGTGTATGATGATGAGACCTAACAAGATAATTAAATTGGTAGCCAATTTGCACGCGAAAAACCCTCGTTAAATATCAAGCGTTTATTTTCCTTCCATTGAGTGATTCTTACTCAAGATCCGAGATTGGCAGGGGTTGTTGGCCAAAGTCAAGCCCTTGTCCGTCAAAGATGTGTTTTAATCACGAGGCTCTGTTCCATATCGGTGTCGTGTCCAAGTTGTGGTTTGTTGGCCAAAGTCAAGACCACTTCTTGTCCATTGACATTGATTACGAAGCTTCCATGTCAATGGGTCCGCGCTTGACTGGGATCACTAGGTTTGTTGTGCCAAAGCCAAGGCCTAGTTGATTCAGAGGAAAATAGGTAGGATATATATATTCGATATATAGGCATATATAAGATATATGTTTGGGACTTGGATGTCCACCTACTGGATCTAGGAGTTGGATGGGATCCAATTGATCTTCGAGATCTACCTAGTTAACTATCATACAATTTGTTGGCCAAAGTCAAGATTGTGTGATACTTTAACGGGATCCTAGCCCACTAGGAAACACGATTTCCCGAGTACTCGACAGAGGGTTAGAGGCTCGACGAAAAATAGTGGGAGGCAAGTATTGAATTTGCAACATTCGTTCGAATACTCGCTAAACACGCTCATTTTATTTTACTCGTCATATTAATTAAAAGTATTAGTCGGACTAATATTTTATGTTGTTTTAAAAATATATATAGTTGGACTATATACAAACTCATTCAATATATAGTTGATTTTGTAATTGGATTATAGTAATCAATATAATTGAATTAAATGATAGTTGATTTTATAATGGGATTATAGTAATCAATATTAAAATTATAGTTGATTAAATAATTGGATTATTGTAATCATTATAATAAATAGTACCTTATTAAAATTGATTAAATAGTTGGACTATTGAAATCAAGATAGAATTGAAAGGTTGAATATTTAAAATATATAATCCTTGGATTAAATGTTTTAAATGATTTAATTTTCAATTGGGAATTAATAATAGGCTAATTTATTTGATAAAATAACTATTATGACTAAGCCCATAATTAAGCAAATAGTAGAGCATAAAGTCTTTGGAAGATTTATGTGATGATGACTTTAGTGCTTAATTAATATACTTATAATAAATCTATCTTTAGATTTAAAAGTATTAAAGTTGCAATTAATTGACTATTCTAGTGGAGAAAAGTCAAAGTTTGCAATTGGGCATGTAGCACAAGGTGCACATCATTTCGATATTCTAAAACCCAAGTGGTTTGTGAAATATTGAAAAGGATAATTGACATATCCCAAAGTGACTACCATTTGGATATGGAAGACACGAAGGAATTAAAGAAAGGGCGAGGCTCTAACTTTAAAAAAATATTTGTCAAAGTTATGTTCACTACTAGTATTGAAATTGAATTTTAAATACTTAGTGTGGTACATAATACATATATGTATTGACGTTCAGAGTCCGCTGTGAGCTGGATACTGGCTTCAAGCCGAGATTTCTTTGCGGATTGGAAACGGGACGAAAGTCGCTGTTTCGACCGTAAATACCTAAGTTTGGGAACTACCCTTTGGGCAGGTACCTAAATTAGGAAATGTTATTATGTAACTAGTTTTACTAGAGACATTATCTCTATATCAGTGTTTAATCCAATGCGGATAAAACCTTTATATTCTAGAACACTAAAGTGTTTCATTATATAAAGTTGATACTGAGATAAATACATTGGATGTAAATAACATAATTTATATTTTGAATATAAATAAAATCTCAAACATATAAATGACAAATAAATAGCTCAAATTGATTTGATCAATGGAGACTTATTTGTGGCATTGTTGTCTAGGACACAATTAAACAAGACTCGTATATCCGTACTTTTGAGAAGTGGGTACTAGGACTGATTTGACTATTCAAATAAGGTCTACGAATCTAGTTTATTAGGTTAAATACCTAAAATACTATTTACTTGGTAATAGTAAAAGGGCCACCGATCTGTTAGCCCTATTCATAGTGAAGTAAGTGGGCCCATATCTAGCTAGGCTAGATTTTAACATGAATATTTCGTGACCTTAACGGATGTGACATCATGTTGTGGTTATGTGTTTCTTTTGAAGAACACAAATCGGAAACTTTTAGAGTTTCGACACGAAATAGACAAACAGATCGGCTATAGTGTTATTCCGCCACGGTAATACCGTAATGGAAAATACTTAAGCAGTAAGTTTCATACGTACATGAAAGAGTATGGTATTCTTTCAGATGAGGACTCCTCTCGAGACACGTCAGTTAGACGGTGTGTCCGAACTAAAACCGAATTTTGTTGGACATAATAAGATTTATCACGAGTCGCTCTGAGCTACTGTTTCCTTCAACAGGATATGTATTAACAGTGCAAAACTTATTTGGAATAAGGTTCCATATAAATCTGTTTGACAGATATCATATAGGATATGAATAGGGAAGAAACGAGGTTTCTCATTCCTGATAATTTGGGTATGCCAGGCATAGCGTTTGGATGATACCAAACTAAGGACCCAAATTGGATAAGTGCCAATATAAGTTATCTTAAGGGAAACCTTAAGTATAGTACTTGTAAATCCCACATGAGAACAATATAATTGTTGCTCACCATGCGGTTTTCCTGAGAGGAATACCGATATGCAGTGGTCAGTGGGAGAATAGTGATACTCGATGAAAATCGGAGTAATACTGTTCAAGGCACGAAGTCCGTAATGGAACACAAATAGTTCATCTATGATGAAACTATACCATTAATCTTCAAATACACAAGAACTTCGTAGATCGGATAGAGTCAGAAAACAACCTAGGGTATGGGTTTCTGATCTAACCTCATTAAGATGTCAATCTTATGGAGGTGTACCATCCGACTACGTTATGAGGAAGTGATACGAGGTATCGACTCCCTGTTATGGCAAAGTGCCATGAGTCCGAAATGGATTCCATGTATAACAACTATGTTTGGATACTAGTTGTTGTACCACAAGGCGTAGTGCCTATGGTACATTAAACGTCTTCAAGGAAGACATACATGGAAGGCAACATACCAACGTGCAAACCTAAGGTTTTGACGGAAAGGTATCGTTATCAACATTGTGTTAATAACAGGTTCAACCTTTTACCTGTTGCCATGGTAAATCCATTTTGAGATGCTTATTGATAACTATATATTTCATTTATGAAATATGTTAGTTACAAATCAAAATCGCTTTCCTGAAAAGGAAACCTTTTGGAGGATGTTTACAACATCCTGACGATTTTGTATAACCGACAAACCAGGTTTGCGGGTTATTCGATCCATGTTTGGATTGATGCAAACTGTCGTTTTTGAAATAATCATAATAGTTTATGATTTGACTCAAAACGAAATAATTCTTGTGTATATAAGGAGGTTAGTGGGAGAGCGCACTGACAGTGAAATTCCCATAAAACTATTGTTGAAAGCTTGGCTTTCAATAGAAATTCTCCGTAGAATTCTGGGAGTAACAACCTTTATTAGAGGAATAAAGATCTACTGGGATAGATTTGGAGTTGTTAACACTCTCTGGGAAATTGTACATTTAAAATGTACTTGTATTGGTGTCTCATACGCTTCAAGCATATGGAGTCACAATCAGGTCAATCCAAGTGACAGTCACTGGATTGAAGTTAAGAACATCTGTTAGTATCTCAGAGAACTAAAGATGCTATCTTAAACTATGGAGAAGGAGAACTTGAAGTGACTGGGATCACTGCTGCAAGTTTCCAAACAGTTAAATACTGCGGTACTGTAAAGTTTGAACACCGGGACAATGAGCTGGAAATCTTCCAAGCAAGATAACTGTTACCGAATAAACAACAAACGCGGATTATTGCTGCAGCTGAGGCAGCAATAGAAGTCTTTTGGATTGAAATAAATCTAATTAGATTAGATATAGTTCTGTTAGCAGCTGAGCTAGGCGTCAGCACAGGCTAAGGAATTAAAGGTCTCATCGACGATCCAGATATATACTTCTATATCATCTGATTCGTTCGGATCATACATCATGGCGATGTGATGATCGTATAAATCGCGTCAAACGATAATCAAACAAATCCGCTGACGAAAACCTTTCCTCAGCAATTTGAGCGAACCGTACATAGTTCGGGTGTAGGACACTTGAGTGACTCGCAATGTGCCAAGTGGGAGATTGTTGGACAAAATGACCCATAGCGTCACTATTTGCACAGATCATTGTGTTGTTGTAGCAAATTAACTATGTAACAAGGAAATTGCACTCTCGTCATTGTGATTAGATCACCTTAGATATATAAATGAAGAGAGGTCCCTATGATTAGTTCCTGGATTGAGATGATATGAGACAGTATCAGTCCACGAAGGATTAATCATTAAATATCCCTAGCCGTAGTATTATCGAGACTGGACATCGATAATGCGGAATAGGCTAGTATTGCACTTGTGCGCGTTGTGAGGGCACAACGGCATAGTTCTCATATATATAAGTATTGGATACTTGTGCAAGTGCGATAGGAGGTCGTGTTTCACCGATGGTACGGGAAACAGCTTCGCTCTGGATAGACCCTTCGGAATCCCATTGGTATTATGACTAGGTGTCTATGGGAGGCCGAAATCAAGGTAGGTGTGTATAGTCTTAACCTGAGACTTACATCGCTAATACTTACGACAATCGGTAAACTTTGGTTTTGGTGGTTGGGGATCTTAACTGGTTCTGTGTTCACCACTTCTGGGTTTATCAGAGAGTCGTAGTGTATTGGATGGATGTGATGTCGAGACGGAAGTATCACTCCAGTCATAATGGAGATGATGTCACGCAGGATACGGTATTAGTGCTCTTTTAGTGATGCGCATCCAATCGGATATTATGACCAGGTCATGGATATCCGATTATAGAGACTAGTTACCAGACATCCGATATGTGTTTCGGACGGGGCAGACACTTATCCAGCCCCAGCCCTAGCACGTGACCATCCGATACTGGGCCGATATGCACAATACAATTGTATACTACGCTTGATACAGATCTAGATATTCTTTGATGAATATGTCCGGAGAACCTGGGAAGACTTGGTGCTTTGCTAGGAGTCGACCTTGTCTCGTAAATCGGTAGAACGTAGTACTTGGTACGTACGTGATTCGGATACTCCGACGACCGTATTTACTGCCAGATTATCCGGGGATCTCATGGGTCGCTTCCCGATAATCCACCGATGACGCACAACTCGCACTCTTGAATAATCTGGGATTATAATAGAAGAGAGAGAAAATTAATCTAGGATTAATAACGGAGATATTTTATCCGGGATAAAATGTCGTCTAAAGAGAGAGAACGATTAATTGGAATTAATCGATGAATTAATATATTCGATATATTAAACGAAATTAGATTTCGACGCGGAATTAAAATTAGATTTTAATTCGGGCAAACGAGTTAATTCAGAATTAATTCGTTAGCGACGTAAATAATAATTTCGCCAGGCGCAATTATTTATTTAAATTCGATTGAATTAACGTCGCGACGTAAGCTCGGTATTTCGGAAATATCGAACCCGAACGCGTGAGTGCACGTGGGCCCACTTTCATTTGGAAACGTGTGGGGCCCACATGACACATGTCATTCTAATGCTTTGCATGTAGATAGTGTACAATGCACTCAATGTTATTGCATGGAAATTGAGTGTTTGACACTCTAAGCTATTGCATGTGTTGTGTCATAAATTTATTATTAATTTAATAAATTATGGCATAAATATAAATTGATTTTTGGTAAATCATTTTATTAACTTAATACAACTTCTTCTCTCTCAAATTTCTCTCTTCTCTCACGCCCAAATGAAGAAATTCTTCACTGGTTTGGAACCAGTAATGGCGTGAACAAAGGGAAGCCAAGAGTGGTTTCTCATGGTGAGAAATCAAGTGCTAGCACACTACGAGTCTTGCGAAGGTGGTAGGGAGGTTCCCCCATGAGACGGGATCCATCCGACGATGATTGGAGCTCCGTTTCTTCACCCAATTTTCTGTTTTGCAGGGCAGTGGACTGCATGCAGTGGCGTGAAAGGCAGTGCGTTTTTGGGCTTGAATCGTCTCCATATCGACTCAACCGATCAATGTGAGTATTCCGCTACCTCCGTTGATGTGTTCACACATAATTTCATGTCTTGTTTGACCTTGGGACCTTATAGAAAACCAACACGAGGCCCACACATCATCAGCAGTTTGGGATGCGTCCCACGGTCGAGTAGTTTGGGATGCGTCCCAGGGTCGAGGCCCACACATCATGAGCATTTTTTGGGATGCGTCCCAGGGTCGAGGCCCACAACTTATCAGCACAGTTCAGGAACAAAGCCCACACTCGGTGGTTCGGGAACAAAGCCCATGGGTCGAAGCACCTCACCACCATATTAGTTTAGTTCGGTAGTGATTCCTAGATATCGCAACATCTTGCAGGGATGAAACTCAGGGGTCGCAGCACCTCACCACCAGATCACTTCAGTTCGAAGCAATAGGCAAGTCAGGCGGCAGCTGGCAAGCCAGGTAAGTGAAAATGCACTGCATAACTTTGATAGGATTGTCATTGTCACACACTGCACAAGTCCCATCAAAGTGGGGGAGACTGTAGGCACTGCATTTTTGCATATAAGTCCCGATGATGAGCCTCGTATGGAGGCACTACCCTTTAAGTTGCGGAAGTCGCGGGAAACGGACGTCGGAAGGGAAAATTCAGAAATCAATACCTTGTTGGACTTAATTCATTTGTTTAGCTTCAGGTTCGATCATTGGACCTCTGTTTTAAAATTCATCATTGGCCCAAAACCCCGCAATCCACACCAAGCCACACACTAAGCCCACACACCACCAAGCCCACACACCAAGCCCACCAAAAAAAAACTAAACACACGCCCATAAGCCCTCCAATTACACGCCCAAGCCAGTAAATCCCTCCAAAATAATAATTAACACATTAAACACATGTCGAAATCCAAACACATCATATTCCCGAATTAAAGAAATCAAATCAAATCACCTTCCCAAATTAATGAAAGCAAATCAAATCCCATAAATCACCTTCCTAATTAAATTAAATCACATGCCTAAACTAAATAAAATAAAATCAAATCCCACAAATTACCTTCCTAATTAAATTAAATCACATGCCTAAACTAAATAAAATCAAAAAAATCCCACAAATTACCTTCCTAAAGTGAACAGATTTTTCCTTAGACACACTAATTAGAGATACCCTTCATAATTGTATGATACTTTCCATACCCGTACAAGGACAACCTCAACCCTCTCCTATAAAAAGACACCCAAACCAAGCTCTTAGACCCCTAGCACATTCACGCCCCAAAAGCAAAAGAAAGAAGAGTCCCCATTGCCGTGAAACACCATCAATAAACCCACTCCAACAACCGCACAAAACAGCCTCATCCAGCAGCCCCCAACTCAATCACAAAATAACCCATCTGGCAGCCCTCATTCACGCCAAATAGCAACCAAAGCCCTAGCCTTCACTCACGCCAAAACCAACCCCTAAGCACACCCTCAATCACTGAAAACAATCCACCCTTGAAACCTCCATTTATCTTGAAACACTGCCAAGAAACCAACCTATATTACCGCAAAAACTGGCCATAAATCACCGCATAAACTGCCCAGAAAGCTACTTGAACTGTCGCATAAACTGCACCCCGAAACCACTTTAATTACCGCACAAACAGTCCCCAAACTGCATCCAAAACTGCAAACAACAACCAAATATAACGACAAAAAAACAACAGAAAAAACAGAGGAAACAGCAGCCCAAAATAGTGAGGCGACGAAGGAAAACAGAAAACCAGTGAACCGGAGGAGTTGCGGAGCATTAACCCTTCCGACGGCCGTGTAACGCACTTCCAAGAGGTGACTTAAAAGGTAAGACCTGAGGGTACCCTTTTATTTATTCCCATTCATTTTTAATTATTTATTAGTAATTCTTCGCATGCGTATAGCTGATTTATGTATGCTGTGGCCATGAGATGAATGATATTGTGCTATCTCTCGTGGTATATCGGATGGAAACCCAGATGTAAATTTTGTAGCCTAATCCGAATGGACGGTAGAGCGGTCTGAACTTGGGATACAATTCTACGTACCGCTTGAGAAACACACATATTTTGTTTCATCTAATCTTGTGTTTATTCGTTATTTATTAGAAATAGTATGTTATTTTTACGCATGATTTAGTTGTTTAGTATGTTATTTTTATGCATGATTTAGTTGTTTCTTTCGCACTAGGAGCTTAATTATATCTCATCAATGTTAATGTTTAGACAATAGATTATTTATTTATGTTTCCGTATTCATCAATTTAATATGTCCATTAGATTGTGTGCTTGCCGTTATTTCAACTTACTTTTATGCATGCAAACTTAGATATAGGCTATATGCAAACTTAGATATAGTTGTATGCGAACTTAGATGTAGGTTATCTTGCGTATGTATGTTGCGTAGACTTGGTTAGATTATTGCACAAATCCATTCATTACAAGTGGCATAAGTAAGGGACCATTCTGAACCCAACGGTTTGAGATCTTCCCTTGTGAGGGGTGAGTGCGGCCTTAAATCATTTCCCAGTTCACACTGGGTGGCGAATCCATTTTATTTCTCCGGTTTAGTTCCCCCACGGGCTACTCCATACTCCCGATCGGGCCGCGAGCCTGGAACAACGTCGTCGATTTTTGTGTCCTACAGTCTGGTGACTCCACTGGGGATAGAGAATCGGCCCCGAAATAATGCCTTGCAATGTTTGTGATTTTTTGTTTTAGTTAACCATGTTTACCGTGGGTTGAAGGGGTTTAATCAAAGGCACTATTAGAGCTAGGTAATGGTTTGGTGTCTTCCTTCATTCACTACCTTTCTATCAGGAAAAGCTGTGAATGCACCTAGATAATCATTTACTCGAAGCTTACCGTGATGGACTAATTTGGTGGTCCTATTGTTTATTCCTGTCACCAAGGCGATAAGAGCCTAAGAGGCTTGGGTATTTAAGAGAGTCCGCTCCACCCTCCCTATGGGGAATCTTCAATAAGAAATCCATATGACAGTCAGTCATGTATCATCACTCGTTGGCACGTACCTTAGCGTATAAAAAAGGTGCGCTCAATTGGTCGCTCGAACCCTTGAGTGGGGAGACCTAGTTGTGGGCAATCCTTCGCCAGCGGGAGCCTTTATCTACACTCTCATAAACCCACATGTGAACCATAGTTGTATGACCAATAGAAACCATCCCTTTATGCTTGTGTTTGGGACTATCATCATTTGGATTCAGTTGGACCTTTCGTCATGAGCTGTGAACTTGTTGGGCCATTTAAACTGGGACGAGTTCGTGTCTTATGACAATTGGGCCAAAAGCTTCTAAAATGAAGATGTGTCATTTTGTGTTTGGGCCCCTTACCATTTGAAGTTATTTAGCCACATTATTGCGAAAGTGTAAACCTGTTGGGCCTTTTTCAACTGGGACAAGTTTGCACCTCGCAATAGTATGATTGAATGCTTTAAAATGATAATGGGCCAACTTGCACGAAAAAAAAACTTGTCGGGCTTATATATTCCATGCATCGCACGCATACATGCTAACATGCGATTTTAAAAGACACCATAGATACCCGTTGGGTTAGGGAAGAGGGAAGACTCGTCAAAAGGCCATTAGCGAACATGAGCGAATCAGTTAACGAGGGATCTCGTACTCCTGATCGGGCCGCGAGTCTGGAACAGCGTCGCCGATTTCTGTGTCCTGCAATAGGGTGAGGAGAGCAATGGGATTCAGGGGCCACTATAGGGACCTTTTCAACCCTTCTACTTTGGCCTACTCGAACCTGATACTGAGCACTCCACCTCCCCAGTCGAGGCAGACTGGTAGGTTCTGAATAACCTACTAACTTCATTTTCACTTCTTTAGTTTATTTTCTTCTTACTTTTTCCTTTTTTTGTATTCTAAATGTCTTATTCTCTTTGTAGGAATATATGGCTGTAAAACTCCCCTACAATATGCTCAAGACCTGTTGCAAGCATCCCGAGGGGGGCCAACAGCTCCCGACCTCGAATGATGACTCCTGTCTCGTTAGAAATCATGCGGAAGTCTGCCCCTTCCATTGCCACTATATCCGGACTGTCTAGTGCCCCCCAAATGGTAATAATCCAAACTACTTCAGTCCAAGCACAACAATCCCCGCCACAAGCATCTCCCAACCAATCCAATCTTCAACTGGTCCTCATCGACCATCCAAGAGACATCATCATCAGATTGGGGGTGATGAGCCTATAGAGGGGGCTCCAAGGAAAAAAATCAATAGCCCAAAAAGGCAAAGCTCCAGTCGGCTTACTTCAAGCCGGGAAGAACGCCCTGCTGCTGGGAGTCGACAGCTTCTCCGATGAGGTCAGGGATAAAGTGGCCCACCTCCTCCCAACCTATAACCTCATGGCAGAGTGCGTGGACCTAGCGAAGGCCACATAATATGAAGGTCGTTCGCTTGAAGACCTCGTTCCCAATACGTGCAGGACACTCTCGAGGGTAATTGAACTTCTCCCTTGTAATTTTCCCTTCACTTTATTCTTGGCGAGAATGATCCTATTTTTCATGTTTCAAATGGCCTATGCCATGGTCACCAACCGTGGTCTTTTGACGAGCACCCTCTCCGAGGGTGGCCAGACACAACGGCTTCAAAATCTCTTGACCGAGCGCAAGTGAGAGCTATCCCAACAGCTGGAGGAGGCCCAAGTTGACATCCGAGGCCTTAAAAAATTCGAGGCTTATGCCAAATCCGAGGAAGCGGCCCTTTGTATGGACTTCAATATTCACCAAAAATGAGAGGGACGATGTTAAGGCCGAGTTGATCTAAAAAATCGATGAAAACAAGTCACTATCATGGCTGGTTACCTCGGTCGAGGCCAAAGCTGGGGAGAAATCAGAGCAGTTTGAGAAGGCCCTGGAAGATATGAAGAGGATGAAGGCTGAGCAGACAGGTCTCATAGAGGCTACAAAGGGGAGGCCAAGATTGAAAGGCTGGAAGAATGTGTTCAGAGTTTTGAGATGCTTCAACCGGGCCTGAATTTGGATGTGATAAACCGGCTTGTGAAGTTATGCAAGGGGGAGATAACATAAGATGAGGTCTTTTCCCATATTCCTCAAGACCTTGAGGCTACTTTACCATAGATTAGCCATCCATTTAAGGTATCATTGGGTAGTCTCGAATGGATTGAATCGTGAGCCAAGTTGAATGGGCTATGAAGAACCATCTTGAGAGTGAGAAAATATTATGAAGAGCCGATCCAAGATCCCGAACCGGTTTCCCCTACGCCCCCTATCCAAGAAGACCTCGACCCCTCTCCGCCTGCTGCTGTTCCTACTGAGGAAACTTCTGGCCCATCCATGTCTGCTGTTCTCGATGAAGAGGTCCCCAACCCCTCCACCTCTATCACGCCAACCGAAAAGGTTTCGGCTCCTACCTCTGATGAGCCTGCCCCTACTGAGCCTACTTCGACGAGCATGCCCATGCTCCCGCTGTTTAACATTCTATTTTTGAGTTTTTTGTTGTATTTTGTAGGTGTCCCCGAGGGGGCCTTTGTAAAGAATTCGGAATTAATGTACATTTAATTTTTGCACTTGCAATTCCTTTATTTTCCATGTTGAAATACACTCTAAGCAAAGACCCGATGCATGGTAACTTTTTTCAACACTTTGTCATTTTCACCAAAGTTAGTCCATTCACTCCCTTAAGGGATCGAGCCACCAGCAAATCATGACACCCGAGCCCCGCATGATTCCAATCTTGGAAAACCTTTGACTTATCAAACATAGCATTGCTTCAAATATTATGGCCTCTGCCTAGCCATCCTCCACAGTTGTTCTTCAAAGTGAAAAGAAACCCTGATGGGCACATCCGGGCCTGATCTGATGCATCATCTAAGCCATATGGGGTTGTCTCTTTCCACGCCGATACATATAATAAGGCCTTGGTGGGACGTTATCCGACCCCAAGCTGAAAATAATACTCGGCCATAAGAAAATACTCTATCCTTCTGTCGTTCAAGACTTGGTGATGAGCGGAAAATATATCAATATTTACCGCCTCTTTTACTTAATATTTTGTATAGTTTCTCGAGTTTTATGAACGTTTTGATGTGTTTTAGTTTATTTTTTAGATAAAATAAAATCGGGACTCAATGGAATCAATCAGGATGAAATTTGGAACAAATAAGAGTAAAAAAATGGACTTGACATTTTGATTTTGGAGATTGGAAACTTGAAATGGCATTCTAACGAAGTACAATTTTAGCAATTTTAACTTTGCGTAATTTTTGTATTTTGGCCGTAACGCTTTACTCCGATATCGAATTGAGATGATTCAAGTTCCAGATTAAAGAAGACTCAAAGATCTACAATTTTGAAGTTTATAATAATTTCGAATTCAGAAGTTTTCAAGACCGAAAGTGATAAAACATCCGTAAGTGTGTTAGGTGCAATTATTAAAGTCATTTTCAAAACAAAAATAAAATAAAATAAAAATTGTCAAACTTCCACCAAAAATGCTTGGAGGATTTGGTGTCAAGTTTTGTGCCATGCTTGGTAGGGAAATTAGTGGAGAAATTGGTGAAGGCAAAATTTTTCCTATAAATACCAAGCCATTTCATTTGTAAATTTCATACTTTCTTCTAGAGATTTTCCTTAAGAATGCTAATAAGATTGTACTTGTTTGTTTATTTACAACTTTCTGTATTTAATTTTTTTTATTTTACGCAATAGTTCTTTCTTTACTTTACTTATTAGTTTTTATTTGTACTTTTTCAGTATGAGGAGGTAACTCCCCTCTGCTGGTGGGTGAAAGGTTAAGCTTTTATTACTAATATTTAGATTAATCTCCATTAATTATAATATATAAACAATTTAAAATCTGACTTAATGTGATACCGCCTTTATGGTCGGTTGGACTTAATTAAATTGATTTTAACCTGACTAAATTGGATACTGCCTTTATGGTCGGTTGAAATTAATCATAAATCTGACTAAATCAGGATATCGCTTATATGGTCAGTTGGTAATGTCATGCAAAGTTAATATATTATAATAAGTGAGATATCTAAAATAGAAGTAATAAAAGTAGATCCTCTAACCCCAGTATTTTCTTTATTGCTTTATTTACCTTTTTAATTTCCAATCTTTACTTTATGTCATTTACTTTATTTAAGTTTTTACTAGTCCTAGATATGTGTTGTAACTAAATATCATATCTGGGGTTGTGATAAATTCCAATATCACCGGTTTATAAGGGTTTATTTTACGTTTTGGGTAATATAAATGTTTATTTATTGAGCCTTAAGCTTAATACTTCTTGTTAACTGTTCATTAATAAGATTGATTTGGTAAACTTAAAATGAACTTGGAAAAGGGATTTTAGGTTTAGCCTTAGATTCAATAGCTCCTGATCTTCCTTAAGAATATATAACTCTTAATAGATTTCTTTACAGGATAGGAATATACCTGTCGGGCGGGGGTAGCTATAATTGGAACTTAATCTTAATGAATTCAGATAACTTGGTTAACATAGGAATATGATTAATTAGGTTACACTGGGTATTTCCATCTGACCATCGGAAGAGGCTTTTACATAATTTCATGTTCCAAGTTAATAAACTAATATATTACACAAACATGAGATAACCACTTCATTTTTAAAAGATATTGGAAGGATTCAAAACCCTAGATAGTTTTATAATATTGATATTTCCTTTAATTTACTTTCGTACTGTTTTATTTACTTGTTTTCAGAAAAAAATCACCATCCAATCACCATCCAATCTATTAGATACTCATAAACATTTGGCTTCATAAATTAATAGCTTAGGTATTAAGTCCTCGTGGGATCGATACATTTTATACTACTTGAGCGATACGTGAGTGATTTCACCGATCACTTGGCCATGGGAGAGAAACTCCAAACCCATGCCAATGATCATAATGAGGCCTCGGTGGGACGTAACTCGACCCCAAGCCAAGAATAATACTCGGCCACAACAAAATTCTCTCTCCTTGTTCCGTTCAACATTTGGCCATGGGGAAAAACTTCAACCCCATGCCAATAATCACAATGAGGCCTCAGTGGGACGTAACCCAACCCCGAGCCAAGAATAATACTCGGCCACAATAGGATGCTCCCTCCTTGTGCCATTTAAAACTTGGCTATGGGGGAAAAACTTTGACCCCATGCCAATGATCATAATGAGGCCTCAGTGGGATGTAATCCGATCCCGAGCCAAGATTAATACTCGGCCATAGGGGAATGCTCTCTGTTTATGCAGCCAACATGGCCTTGGCGGAACGAATTTAGCCCTGAGCCATCAAAGAAACTAGCCAATGATCATAATGAGGCCTCGGTGGGATGTAATCCGATCCCGAGTCAAGATTAATACTCGGCCATAGGGGAATGCTTCCTGTTTATGCAGCCAACATGGCCTTGGCGGAATTAATTTAGCCCTGAGCCATTAAATAAACTAGCCGCAAGGGAATGTACCAATCTTGTGCCGCCAACATGGCCTCGACGGAATGAATGCATCCCCTAAACATCAAATTAACTGGCCACAAGAGAATGTACCCTCATTGTGTCGCCAGTATCGCATCGGCGAAACGAATACAACCTCGACCCATTAAATCACACCATGGCCTCGGCGGAACAAATGCAGCCCCGAGCCATCAATGTTAGGGTTGGTGTTCAGAGCACTAATTTCTTATGTATTTCCCTGTAATTTCTATAATATAACATCTCTTTATATATGGTAAAGACATAATTGACCTTAGAATGATTAGTTTTGATACAGTTGCAAAAGTGTCTCAACTGACATTGAGTTTTATTATAACAGTATCATTCTTAACTGTTCCTGGTGACCGGCGTAAAATCACACGCATATAACGCAAGCGCACGTATCGTTCAAGTAGTATAAAAAGTATCGATCCCACGAGGACTTAAAACCTAAGATATTAATTTTTATGAGGCCAAATGATTACTAGTATCTAACAGATTGATTGATTTATTTGAAATGATGATGATTTTAAATTTAAAAACAAGTAAATAAAATTGCGCAAAAGTAGGTTGAGGAAAATTCAAATTTATAAAACTATCAAGTGTTGTGATTTCTTCCAATATCATTTTAAAGATGAAGTGGTTATTTGATGTTTGTGTAATATATCGATTTACTAACTTGGAACACGAATTTATGCAAAAGCCTCTGTCGATGGTCAGATGCAAATACCCAGTTTAACCCAATTGAACCATATGTCTATGTCAACCAAATTACCTGGATTCATTAAGTTTAAGTTCCAATTATGGCTACCCCCGCCTAACAGGTATATATGTCTATCCTGTAGGGAAATCTATTAAAGGGTTATCTATCCTCAAGGAAGATCGTGGGCTACTAAGTCTAAGGCTGAAACCTAAAATTCCTTTGTCAAGTTTATTTTAGATTTACCAGATCAATCTTATTAGTGGCCAATTAACAAGACGCATTAAGCTTAAGACTTAATAAGTAAACCTTTAAATTACCCAAACTAAAAAATAACCCCTTATAAACCGGTGATATTAGAATTCATCACAACCCTAGATAACTAACTTAGTTATGACACATAACTAGGGCTAGTAAAAACTTAAAAGTAAAAGACATAAAATAAAATGCTGAAAAGTAAATGCGGTAAAGTAAATACTGAAAAGTAAAATTACAAAAATAAAATACTATGGTTAAATGATCTACTTTTACTACTACTATTTTAGATATCTCCGTTAATATAATATATTAACTTGTGCTAAAATTACCAACCAGCCATATAGGCGGTAACCTGATTAAGTCAAATTAAGTGGAACCAGCCATTAAGGCAGTAACAATATTTGTCCATAAACTAGCCATATAGGTGGTAAATTACCAACCGACCAACCAGGCGGTATCCTTGCTTAGTCAAATTAAAACAAATTTAATATTAATTACCAACCGGCCAATATAGCAGTATCCTCATTAAGTCAAATGTAAAATAGTGAATATATTATAATTAGGGAGATTAATCTAAATAGCAGTAATAAAAGTTTTACCTTTCACCCTAGTAGTGGGAAGTTACTTCCTCATGTTGAATAGTAAAAACTGAAAAGTAAATAAAGTAAATTATTATTACAGAATGTAATTAAAATTAATTACAAAACTGATATTTAAAAAAAACTAGATATAAAACTCTTTATTTACATCAGAGAATTCAGAAAGTAAGGTACATCTGAAACTGAAACCTCGAGCTGAATTTATAGGCGTTGATGGGGTCTTCGCGTCGCGACGCGCAAGCTTCACATGTCGCGATGCGACACGTGTCTTCTTCTGGTTGGTCCACCGAGATTCTTATCCAATGACATGACGATATAGATGATTAACTCAATAATTGAGCTGATGTGGCAGTGACGCGGCGGTGACGTGGTGATGATGTGGCGACACATGGTGATAGTGATTGTCGGCACCGTAGGATTGCGACACGTGGCGTGTTGTGATTGGCTAATGATGACATGGCGAGTTGACTCGATCAGCTGCTGATGTGGACGATGACGTGTCAGACACACGGGATGACACATGGCGACATGTGGCGATGGAGATTGTCGGCACCATAGGATGATGACACGTGGCACGGCGCACGTTAGCGGATGGGCTGTGATGTTGACACGTGGCAGGTGCACGTTAGCAAGTCAAACTTTTCAGATTCTGACACGTGTCCCCCGGAGCACGTTAGCACCTCATGGCACATGTTAGGCGTCGCGACGCGAAAAATTACCAAATTACCATTTTGTCCATTTTTCACTGTTTTGGCCTTAAATCACCTCCAGATAGTCCTGAAACTTTATTTATCTACAAAATACCATAAAACATATCAAAATATTCACAAAACTCAAGAATCTATACAAAATATTAGGTCAAATGAGTGAGAAATAGTGATACATTTACCACTCATCACCTGGTCAAGGTTTACATTACTTAGTCAGTAAATAAACCAGCGGAGACCGGTATATTTCATATATTGGTATCTTTGATTTCAATGGTTGATTCTCAATGAATCATGAGTCTTGAAGACTCGTATAGACATGTAGGTGTTTATATCGGATAAACATTGAACGACTCACCGAAGAAAGAAGTTAGGCCACTCATTGATTCATTGAAAATGAAAGATGTTTGCATGTATGTAATTAAAGAAAGCTTTTAATGTGTTAATAAGCTCTCTTTTGATCATTATATGATCTTGTTGCTATTCTAGGGTTGTTAGGCCACTCATTGATGACCTAGAATTATTCTTGAGTTGTTTCAAAGTGGTGAGACTTTTTTGGTGTTGTAGAGATTAGATTAAAGTGTTGGATTGTATTAATTTTAGTTAATTTGATTAATTGAAAAAATTAGGGTTTTAACCTTAACCAAAATTTGGACTTTTCATATATGTGTTTTATTTTGATGTATATAAGATATAAAAATCATTTTAGAATTGATTGGATATCAACTAAACTTGTTTTAACAATTTGAACCAAAATGATCAAAGTTCAAACTTAAGGGGGCTCTTGGCAATTTGGTTAAAAATTGGGAATTTTTATATTAGTTGTGTTTTCACGTATATGATATGTATAAATCATTTTGGTAGTAATTGGAAATCACCTAATCTTATATTTGACAAATTATAACTAAAATGATTAAAATATAAATTATTGGGGTCCCGACAATTTTGAGAAAATCATGATTTTTTGATAAAAATCTATTTTGTTGAGTATTGGGTAATTAGAATAAATTAGTTTACTTTAATTACCCAAGAAAAATAAAAGAAATCGGAAAATTTTGATTTTTCGCGTTCCGCTGCGTTACCCGATTATTCCGTCCAAAATTCCTACAATTAAATCATACAGAGACTTAACTACGAGGGAAGATTTTCGACCTCCGGTGCTCTATGGAGACTGGTGAATGATGCCCCATAACAAGCCATCCATCAAAACAAAAACAAAAATAAAAACAAGATAAATACTACGGGGTGACATAACACATACCCCGTATTGAACCAAAAGAAACAACAAGGGAGTCTGAGGCAACGTCCAGCCCCATACCGCCCAAAATATTAATTTTTAACCTTACAATCCAACGTCTTGGAGAACTGAGCTACGGATCGAGGGGGTGGCTGTTGGGTTTCTACTATAGTCCCAAGATCATTCAAGCAATGAAAATATGTGAATACTATAAAGAAGTATGGCAGAATCATACTTACAATGAACGGATTTGCGATGCGTTGAACACAAAAACTTTTGCTCCTCCATGAAGCTCTCGGCCAAGCCCAAATTTGTGCTCCTCCAAGATTCGGTCACCCTCCATGTGTGTGCTCCAAGCTCCAAGCTTTGTAAATGGTGATTCCATGCTCAAGGGTTTGTTTCCCTATCACATTTGGATGACTCTTTAGTGTGCTAGCACTTGAAATAATTTGTCACAAATTCTTCCTAAAGCTTCTTCTTATTCTCGGCAATGGAGAAAAACAAAAGGGAGTAAGATTGGCCCTTGGCCGAATGTAGAAGGGAGAGAGAGGAAGAGAAAGAGTTGTATTTGTTTTCTAAAAACTAATACCAAATCCCAATTCAAAATTTTGGTACAAGACTTTAAAGTCTCCAACCACTCCCATAAATCACAAGTGACTTACATCACATCACTTGAATGACTAATGATGTGACGCGTGATGTGACTTATGGGCCCCACTTGATTCGAAATGCGAGTGGGCCCGTAAACACTCTCGGGCTCGTGTTCGCTAATTCCGAATTAAAGAATTTTCAGTTGCGACGTAATTAAATCAAATTTAATTAAATAATAATGCCTAGCAAAATTACTATTCACGTCGCTTGCGAATTAATTCTAAATTAACTCGTTTGCCCGAATTTAAATCCAATTTTAATTCCTCGTCGAAATCTAATTTCGTATAATATATCGAATATATTATTTTATCGATTAATTCCAAATTAATCGTTCTCTCTCTTTAAATAATATTTAATCCCAAATAAAATATCTCTGTAATTAATACTAGATTAATTTTCTCTCTCTAATAATTAATCATATATTAATTATTTGCGAGTCATACGTCATCGGTGAATCTTCGGGAAGTAACCCATGAGATCCCCAGATATGTTGGCAGTAAATCCGATCGTCGGACTATCCGAACACGTACGTACCTAGTACTACGTTTTTACCGATTTACAAGACATGGTTGGCTTCTAGCAAAGCACCGTGCCTACCTAATTCTCCAGAAATATTCTTAAAGGAATATGTAATCTATATCAGGCGTAGTATACGTAGTATTGCGTATTGCGATCCAGTATCGGATGTTCACGTACTAGGCCTGGGGCTGGAATTGTGTCTGCCCCGTACGAAGCACATATCGGATCTCTGGTAACTAGTCTCTATAATCGGATAAGCATGACCAAGTCATATTATCCCGATAGCTGTAGCATATAAGAGCACCAGTTCCGTATCCTATGTGATCATCATCTCCACTATGATTGGAGTGATACTTCCATCTTGACATCACACCCAATACACTACGATTCTCAATATACCCAGAAGAGGCGTACACATAACCGGTTAAAGCCCTGGACGACGAAAACCAAAGTATATTGATTGTCGCAAGTATTAGCGGTGTAAGTCTCAGGTTAAGACCAAATACACCTACCCTGATTCGGACTTCTGACCGGCGTAAACACACACGTATAACGCAAGCGCATGTATCGTTCAAGTAGTATAAAAATATCGATCCCACGAGGACTTAATAACAAAACTATTAATTTTATGAGGTCAAATGATTACTAGTATCTAACAGGTTGATTGATTGATTTGAAATGATGACGATTCTAAATTTAAAAGCAAGTAAATAAAATTGTCGAAAATACGTTTTAAGAAAATTTAATATTAAAAACTATCTAGGGTTGTGATTTCTTCCAATATCATTTTAAAGATGAAGTGGTTATCTTAAAGTTTGGTAATATATTGATTTATTAACCTGGAACACTAAATTATGTGTAAGCCTCTGTCGATGGTCAGACACAAATACCCAGTTTAACCCAATTGAACCATATGTCTATGTCAACCAAATTATCTGGATTCATTAAGTTTAAGTTCCAATTATAGCTACCACCGCCCGACAGGAATATTCCTATCCTGTAAGGAAATCTATTAAAGGGTTATCTATCCTCAAAAAAGATCGTGGGCTATTGAGTCTAAGGCTGAAACCTAAAATCCCTATGTCTAGTTCATTTTAGATTTACCAGATCAATTTTATTAATGGCCAGTTAATGAAAAAACATTAAGGTTAAGACTCAATAAATAAATCTTTATATTACCCAAGCTATAATCTAACCCCTTATAAAACGGTGATATTAAAAGTCATCACAACCTCAGATAACTAATTTAGTTACAACAGATAATTAGGGCTAGTAAAAACTTGAAAATAAAAGACATAAAGTAAAAATGCGGTAAAGTAAATACTGAAAAGTAAATTACAATAAAATAAAATGCTAAGGTAAAAGGAATTACTTTTACTACTACTAATTTAGATATCTCCCATAAAATAATATATAAACTTGTGATTATTTTACCAACCAGCCATATAGGCGGTAACCTGATTAAGTCAAATTAAGTCCAACCAGCCATAAAGGCGGAACCAAAATTTAATTACCAACCGACCAATCTGGCGGTATCCTTTATTAGTCAGGTTTAAACCAGATTAAAATTGAATTACCAACCGACCAATCTGGCGGTATCCTTTTTAAGTCAATATTTTAAATAGTGAATATATTATTTTTAAGGGAGATTAATCTAAATAGTAACAGTAAAAGAATTACATTTCACCCTAACTGGAGAAGTTACCTCCTCATGGTAAATAGTAAAAACTGTAATAAGTAAAAAACAAGTAAATTACTATTATTACAAAACGTAATTAAAATTAATTACAAAACTAAAAAACTAAAAATTAAAAGAAAGTAGAGTGATAAACTCTCTCTTTAGATAGAATATAAGAGAGAGAGTGGTACAATGAATTCTGAAATCTCGAGCTCAATTTATAGGCCTCGGTAGGCTTCCAGCGTCGCGACGCCAGGGCCTTCAGCGTCGCTACGCCAGCTTTTGTCGACGTGGCATGCTCTGGTTTGCCGGTTTGAAGATTCTAGATAAGCTGATAAGGTGACACGTGGCGAGGTGTTTGGGCTTCAATTATTGTGACACGTGGCGGCTTCTGATTGGTCGATGAGATTCTTATCCGTCACATGTCAGATAAGGATTAGATACTCAATAATTGATGACATGGCACTGACGTGACGACACGTGGGAAAGAGACTGTCGGCACCGTAGGATTGCGACACGTGGCACTTCCTGATTGGCTGATGATGATGTGGCACGACACTTGGCAATGTTGACTTGTTGACTTCCTGACGTGGCTGATGACATGGAGACACGTAGGATGCCACGTGGCACACGTGGCGATGATGACTGTCGGCACCGTAGGATGCTGACACGTGGCACGGCGCACGTTAGCAGATCGGCTGTGATGGTGACACGTGGCACGGCGCACGTTAGCAAAGTCAAACTTTTCTCAGTTTCTGATTTGTGGACCCGGCGCACGTTAGCACTGTTCGGCGTATTTTAAGCGTCGTGGCGCTGAAGGTATTGGCGTCATGACGCGGGAATTTACCAGAATGCCCTTTTCGTCCAATTCTCACTGTTTTGGCCCAAATCACCTCCAGAATGTCCTGAAACTTTATTTATCTACAAAATAACACAAAACACATCAAGATATTCACAAAACTCAAGAAATTATACAAATTATTAGGTTAAATGAGTGGGAAATAGTGATAGATTTACCACTCATCAACTTCCATAGACACATAGTCATACTACCAATGGAATTCTGAGGGGTCTATCCAGAGCGAAGCTGTTCCCGTACCATCGGTAAACACAACCTCCTATTACACTTGCATAAGTATCCAATACCCAAATATATGAGAACTATGCCGTTATGCTCCCATAAAACGCACAAGTGCAATACTAGTCTATTCCGCATTATCGATGTCCAATCTCGATAATACTCCGACTATGGATGTTTTAATGATTAAACCTTCATGGATTGATATTGTCTCATATCTTATCAATCCGGAACTAATCATATGGACTTTTATCATTTATATATCCCGGTAATCTAGTTACAAATGATAAAAGAGAAATTTCCTTTGTCACATAGTTAATTTGTACAACAACACTATGTTCTGTACAAATAGTGATGCTATGGGTCATAATTTTCCAACAATCTCCCACTTGGCCTATAACCAATCACTCAAGTGTCCTACACTTGAACTATGTACGGTTCGCTCAATCTTCTGCTGAGAAAATGCTTTCGTCAGCGGATTTGCAAAGTTATCATCTGATGCGATTTATTTGATCATCACATCGCCACGATGTATGATCCGAACGAATCAGATGAATAGTTGAAGTATATACTTGGATCGTTGATGAGACCATTAATTCTTTAGCCTGTGCTGTAGCCTAGCTCAGCTGCTAACAGAACTATTCCTAATCTAATTAGGATTATTAAGATCCAAATGGCTTCTATTGCTGCCTCAGCTGCAGCAATATTCCGCTTTTGTTGTTTATACGGCAACAATATCTTGCTTGGAAGATTTCCAGCTCACTGTTCCATTATTCAAACTATTAGTACTCTTATTACGACTTGCAGTCGTTATGATCGGTTTAGGAAACTTGCAGCAGTGAACCCAGTCACTTCAAGTTCTCCTTCTCCATAGTATAAGAAAGCATCCTTAGTTCGTCTAAGATACGTAAGGATGTTCTTAACATCAATCCAGTGACTATCACTTGGATTGGCCTGATTGTGACTCCATATGCTCAAAACATATGAGACACCAGGTCGCGTACATTTATTTCATTGTACGAGTTCTCGGAGAGTGCCAACAACCTTTAGATCTATCCCAGTAGATCTTTATTCCTAGAATAAAGGTTGTCTCTCCCAAGTATTCTACGGAGAATTTTTCATGAAAGCCAAGCTTTCACCGATTTTATTATGGGAATGTCATTTCCAAGAAATGATCTATCATTTTTTTATAGGACAGTCACTGTCAGTGCGCTCCCACTAACTTCCTTATATACACAAGAATTATTATCGTTTTGAATTAAATCATATACCATTATGATTACATCAAAATGATATAGTTCCAAGAACGCAATGCTTGCTTCAATCCATAAATGGATCGAATAACCTGCAAACCTTGTTTGCTTGTTTTGGTACAAAAAAACCGTCAGTTCGTATTTTTTAAACAGAAAGCGATTTTGACGTTCAGTTGCCATATTTCATAAATGAAACATACAGCATTAGCAAGCATTATCCAAATGGATTTAATCATGGCAACTTGTAAAAGGTTTCGTCGTAATCGACACAATGTTGATAACGATACCTTTTCGCTACAACCCTAGCTTTGTACGTTGGTATGTTGCCATTCATGTTTGTCTTCCTTGAAGACTCATATGGTACCAATAGGCACAATGCCTTCCTGTACAACAACTAGTGTCCAAACTTAGTTGGTATACATGGAATCCATTTCGGACATCATGACACTTTGCCATAATAGGGAGTCGATACCTTGTATCACTTCCTCATACGTAGTTAGTTCATATTCCTCAATAAGATTGACATCTTTACGAGGTGAGATCAGAAACCCATACCTTCCAGGTTGTTTTCTGACTCTCTCCAACTTACGCGGTTCTTGTGTATTCGAAGATTATGGTTCAGTTTCATCCTTGATGAACTGTTTTTGTTCCATTAAGGATCGGTGCCTTAAACAGTATTACTCCGATTTTCATCGAGTTTTACTTTCCTCCCACTTACCACTGCATATAGGTATTCCTTATAGGAAAACCGCATGGAGAGCAACAATTACATTGTTTTCTTGTGAGTTGTATAAGTACTATACTTTGGTTTCCCTAGGATAACCTAAAAATTAGGCACTTATCCGACTTGGGTTCTAGTTTGGTATCATCCAAACATATGCCTAGCATTCCCAAATCTTCAGGAATAAGAAAACCCAGTTTCTTTCCTGTTCATATCTAATATGAAGTCTGTCAAACAGATTTTCATGGAACCTTATTCAAAATAAGTATTGCACTGTTTAATGCGTATCCCTTGAAGGAAAATGGTAGCTCAGAGCGACTCATGATTAACCTTATCATGTCAAACAAAATTCCGTTTCTCCGTTTGGACACACCGCTCAATTGAGGTGTTCCGGGAGGAGTCCACATTGAAAGAATACTATACTCTTTCAAGTAATCGAGAAACTTATTGCTTAAGTATTTTCCATTATGGTCTAACCATGACGGTTTAATACTTTAGCCGATCTGTCTGTTTACTTCGTGTCAAAACTCTTTGAATTTATCAAAAGTTTCCGATTTATGTTTCAAAAGAAACACATAACCATAACGCGATGCCACATCCGTAAAGGTTTCGAAGTATTCATATTCACCTCTAGCCTAGCTAGATATGGGCCCACTTACGTCACTATGAACGAGGGCTAACAGATCGATGACACTTGTACTTTTACCAAGTAAAAGGCGTATTAGGCACTTTGCCTAATTAAACTAGATTCGTAGACATCATTTGAATAGAATCAAATTTGTCCTAGTACCCACTCTTCTAAAGTGTGGATATACGAGTCTTGTTTAATATGTCCCAGACAACAATGCCACAAATAAGTCTCAACTGATTAAATCAGTTTGAGCTATTTGTTTGCCATGTTATACGTTTGAGATTTATTTATATTCAAAATATAAATTCTATTATTCACATCTAATGTGTTTATCTCAATATCATCTTTATAAAATGAAACACTTTAGTGTTGTAGAATATAAAGGAATACCCTCAATGAGTTATACACTGATATAGAGATAATGTTTCTAGTCAAACTAGTTACATTTTAACAGTTTCCTAATTTAAGTACACACCCGAAGGTAGTTCCTAAACTTAGGTTTCTATGGTTAAAACAGCGACTCTCGTCCCGTTTCCGATTTGCAGATAAATCTCAACTGAAGTCAGTATCCTGCTTATCAGCAGATTCTGCACATCAGTACATATCTTATGTACCACATCTAGTATCAAAATCCAATTTTGAAACTAATAGTGAACATGTTTATGATAAACATATTTGAAGCCGGAGCCTTGCCCCGCCTTCACTTCCTTCATGTCTGCCTTGTCCATACGGCAGTCACGCATCCAGTGACCCCATATGCCACAATTTAGGCAGACATTTTGGGATATGTCCTTTTGTCTTCCTAGAAGACTGTAATGATTTTGCCTTTGCCCATTTTAGAAGCTCTGGCTCTGCCTCCCAGAGCATAGCCATCAACTCTCCAAGAGTTTACTCTCGGTTCACAATGAACCTGCCCCAGCTTTTGGGTAGAGACTATAAGATCAAATCTTTGGTAGTCTCAGCCACGAGGTAATTCCTACCTAACCTAGTTGATCGATTGTCAGCAATCATCTGTGACACCTAGTGCTCGACAGATGTACCCTCTAACATACACGAGGTAAAAAGCTTCTTTTGCAATTTGTACTTCTAAGATCTAAGAATAGATCTATGAAGATCCTTTAATTTTATCATAATGG